>PISX010003798.1:88706-131305 GCA_004024625.1 Mellivora capensis | reverse complement strand
ATATAATTATATGTATAATCATATTTTTATTATTTAATTATTTATTTTAATTATATTATATATAATAATTAAAATAATTATTTTATTATTTAATTAAAAATGTGAAAGCAATTCTTAATGCAGGGCTGTACAAAAGCCAACAGGGGCAGAATCTGGATGAGGATGGTAGCTCTGCTTTAGTCCAGTGGGTCTTCCAAGCATGAAGAACACCTCTACCACCAGGTATTTTATTTTCCTCCAAGGGGGCAAAGAGGGTGAAGAAGGAGAGACACCCAGAGACATGCCCAAATGATACAACCACTGTTGTGTAGCCAGACCCTGGGAGTCCCTGACATGACAGATGTTACAGGGGCAAAGTCTGGTGGGGATGCTCAGGGAAAGGGCCCAAGTGGGAGACAATGGGAAGGAGGCCACAGAAGTGCCCTTGGAGCTGAGCACAACCCGGAGTCCTGGGCTGCATATTTTAACTGGACCTTAATAAGAACCTTATTAATTAGGTGGAGTCATGTCCATTGTAACAAGGAGGAGGCCAAGAAATAGGGTAAGTTGACTGATATCTTCCAATTAAATAGTTACAGTGTGATCCTAGGATGGTCTGAATCCATTCTCATTACAATCCCAGGCTCCCTTTCCAAAGACAAGGATGAATCCTTAGAATATTTTAGTAGAAATTTACCATAACAAACTGTATATTCAAAATATTAACTTTAAAGATACATCTATATAAGGGGTGAATGGAAAAACAGAGTATCAAGTCTGATTTCCTTTCCCTATTTCCCCATCCTGCTTGTGTTCAGTTTTCAGTCGTCAAGCCTCTGGTATGTTAAAAGGGAGAGATTACTAGTCTTAAACTCAAGAGACTGAGGAATGACTCAGTCACTAACCAGCCGGGTGCCACAGGCAAGTCCTCTTTTTATATTTTGAGTCTTCCATTACTTAGAGCTGAGATGACAGGTTTTATCACTTCTAAAATTATAGCAGCTCTAAAACCCTAAGCTTCTAGTTTTTCTTCTGTCCCCTTTCAATGTTCAAGCATCAGAAAATCTATTTATATATATATATTTTTTTCCTTTGAGACTAATAATTTTGAAGTTCTACCACATACCAGAGATGAGCTATGAATACAGTTTTAAAGCAATCCAAAGAACATTCCCTATAACTTCCCATGGGAAGGAAGCCGCCAGCATCCCAAGATGAACAGCCAGAGTCCACCGTTCGGACAGCTCTTGCAGAACATTTCTCATGAATGTCCAGAATAAACAGACCCCTTCATGTTTTTTAACCTCTCTTTATCTTCCTTCACAATTTTGAAGTAGATCTGTCATCACTCAGGGGCATGAGGGGAGTAAAAGAAACAAAATAACTTTCGAGTTCTTTTAGAGAGTCTAGTGGAACTAAAGTTGAGAAATGACTTTGTCACTTTTCTCTTTATTGAAAACTGGTGGTGTATTTCTCTTCAAGATGAGGACGTGACCCACTTTTCAAAGTGCCAAAATGTTGAGAATAAATCAAGTCAGCCAGAGACATTAGTTTAGATGGAAAGATACCAAATAGCCATGGAGTTGCAATTTACCCTTTGTGAGAGAATGATCTCACTAGTTTCTGCTGGCTTCCATTCCCAGGTTTAGCAAGAAGGGCTTATGGCTTATGCCATTTTGTCTCATGCTTCTCACTTATTTCCAAGTAGTACAGGTGGCACAACCAACCAACAGGCATTCCACCTTCGCCGGTAATACACCCATGTTTCTCTGTCACACCTGTCACTCCCTTGACGTCAACATCTCATGTTGCCTTATCCTTCTCACTCTGGTGCCCCTTTACTCATGCCTGGCCAGGTTACCACCTGGAAGTGCTCACCTCAGGCTCTCCCTGTTTTCCAGTCCATTCTCCGTCAGCACAGATACCACATATGAAAATGTCACAGTCAGCAACTACAATCAAAACCATGATTGTGATCCATGAATTTGCTGATTAACACAATAAAAAGATTCTGTTTATTTGAGTATTGTTAAAAAATTCTTGTCAAATGTGAGTTCACTGCATATCCCACCTTAGTAAGTAAAATAGATGGTAGCCTCAAGACAGAGTATTTCTTTGACTTTTAAAGAATTCTGCAATCCTGGAAAATCTTTGCTTTTCAAGTATAACTGCCCAGGAAGTGGAGGCAATTGGGCTACATATATCTGATCAGAGGCCATATTATAAATACATTGCTTAACAATGTAGTCTTAATATATCTTTTCAATACATGACGCAAAACACCCTCAGAGTAAAGACTGTGGCAAACACTTGTACATTCACCCAGAATTCACAGTTCACAGGTTTTCAAAAAATGTTGGTTCAATGTAATCAAAAATAAATGAGGGGAAGAATTAAAAACAAACAAATATAATTACAGGTTCTAGTTATTTGAGCTCATTTTTTCCTGTTTTGACACATTTTCTTGGGGGGAAAATTACTTAGGCATCTCAACAATCTTCCCGAAATTGGTCTTGGTTGCTACGTTAATGCTAGAACAAATCCTATACTCAAGCATCCATGAACATGTATCTTAATCAAACTCCTTGTAGTTAAATTCTTCAAACAAAACAGCTTAAGAAAACCCCCAAGGCCTCCCACCCACTTCACAGGCTCCATCCTAAAGGCCAGCACTTTTATCTGCAGGCAAAAAAGTACCACATCTCTCTCCACAGTCTCTCCCTGAGGGAGTCTCTGACAGTCCTGAGGGAGTAATTCATTTGAAAGCAGTCCCTCAATGTTTTATTTCCTTTTTGTTCAGAGGAAAGAAACAGGGTTGGAATTGGGGGGAACTTATTATTTTCATATATTTAGGATGCACCTGCTTACTTGTGTACTGGAGGGGAAATAATTAAAAATAAGAAAAGGCCTCTCAATTCAGCTATCAGTTTACTCTGGGCTACAAACAGATTTCTTGGCTGCAGCCTAGACCCAGGTGGGTTAATTAGGTCAATGGCTGGATGGAGACCTTTGGAATGAGCTGGGGATGGCAGGACACAGGACGGTAATTGGATATTTTGCATATTCTACTCCTTGTGGACACTTATCTCAGTATGGAGCGGGGCTACTACATCTCAGAAGTGTTGCTTGAGAATGAACACAGAATATAGGGCTCACCCGTTTTTAGCCATAGTTCCACAAAAGCAGTCGCAATTTGGTCTTGTTTTCACGGGATACTAACCCAGATTAGTGGCTTCCTTGAATATGTTTATTTATCCTGAGTCAACTGAAGAGAGTCCACACTGAGCTGTACAATTCAGTGGACATATTGGATGAATTCATTTCAAATGGAAATAAAGAGATTCCAAAGCTCAGTTTTAAACTTAAATTAAGAGCCTGTTCTGGTGCTAGAAAAAAACAGCAGTGAGAATTCTGACTCCTAAAATCTTGGTTTTACATATAAACTCTGTGTTTCTGAGTTCATGTACCTGTTCCTCAAATCTGTTAAATCAGCTTAATGAAAATTCAGTAAATGATGTAGTATTTGAGCTTCTAGGACATGCCAGGTACTGTTCTGGACATGAAGGAAACAACAGTCCCTAATACCAGAGATACAACAAGATGACCAAGAACCAAGGGTTATAGAGTACTGTGCTTGCTCTTACATTGTAGTGATGAAGAAAGACAGCAAACAGATTCATAAATAAATAAATATTTAGATGCATTCCTGTAGAGAAGGAGTAATCAACTGGGTAGAAGTTTTCTGAGAAGTTGAGTAAAATAAGGACAGAAACAGACCTTTGGATTTGGCAAGATGTAGGTCATTGATGACTTTCAGAGAATGTTCCCATGGAGAGGTGGGAGAAAAACCTCACTGAAAGGGACTAATGTCAGAATAAATGATAAAGAAGGAAGATAATGAGGAAATTAAGACAATACTGCAGGAAACACTGTCAAAATAGTTTTCTACAAAAAGAAGTGCAGATATGGGACAATACCTGGAGGGAAATACTCTGCCAAGAGATTTTTTAAAAGATTGTATTTATCAGGGTGCCTGGGTGGCTCAGTGGATTAAAGCCTCTGCCTTCAGCTCAGGTCATGATCCCAGGTTCCTAGGATCGAGCCCCCAATCGGGCTCTCTGCTCAGCAGGGAGCCTGCTTCCTCCTCTCTCTCTGCCTGCCTCTCTGACTACTTGTGACCTCTGTCTGTCAAATAAATAAATAAAATCTTAAAAAAAATAAAGATTGGGGACGCCTGGGTGGCTCAGTGGGTTAAAGCCTCTGCCTTCGGCTCAGGTCAAGATCTCAGGGTCCTGGGATCAAGCCCCGCATCGGGCTCTCTGCTCAGCAGGGAGCCTGCTTCCTCCTCTCTCTCTGTCTGCCTGCCTCTCTGCCTACTTGTGATCTCTGTCTGTCAAATAAATAAATAAAATCTTTGAAAAAAATAAAGATTGTATTTATCTATTTGAGAGAGAGAACAAGCAGGGGGAGAGGCAGAGGCAGAGGGAGAAGCAGACTCCCTGCTGAGCAGGGACCCTGACTCAAAGCTCCAACCCAGGACTCCAGGATCATGACCTGAGCTGAAGGCAGATGCTTAACCAACAGTGCCACCCAGGTGCCCCAAGAGATTTTTCTTTTGAATGGAAGCCACAACAATATATTTGGGTGCTCATGAGAATGATCCAGTGCATGGGGAAAGAAATGATGCAAGAGGAAGAGAGGCAGATGCACCTTGTGAGGTAAGAGGGGAAAGGAAGTAGAGCATATGCATGGAGCGGTTAGTTAGACAGAAGCAAGGATGGTTCACCCAGGTAAAGACGGGGAGTAGAACACAGGAGCGGTGGCATGGGAACAAATGGTTGGGAGGTCTCATGTTGAGAGAATGAGAATGTTCTTTCCTGATTGCTTTCCTTTTCTTGACAACGAAGAAGTGAATACAGCAAGTAAGAATGAGTAAAGAAGGAAGGGTACTAGAGTGTACAAAGAAGGATCTGTGAATTAATCTCACAGAAGCAGAAAGCAACTTCCCCAGGGAAAGTGAGAGCAATTGCTTCTCTGGGGGTCGCCTGCAGATACAGGTCCCAGGTTTTGTGATTTTTGTCTTCAATTACGTTCAGCAATTCAGATGCCAGAACAGAGAAGGCAGAGAATGGGGCCTTTTGTAAACAAAGAGATTTTGCCAGGGAGGTTCACTTTTTTCCTGTTTTACTCTGAACTAACTTGGAATTGTTAACATCTCTGGTTGTAGATCTACCCAAGGGCAATTGTTGACAGCTGTGTGTCTTAGCTAAGGCACTCATAGTGAACTTCTTTCTCAATCTATACATTGTGACTCTCCTGCTGTGCCTTCTGACCCCATGTGAATTTAAGACTGCAACGGGATGTCAGAATTTCTGGCCAGCCCCGAGTTGGGCCTATCGTGTGGCTGCCTAATTCTTCCTATCAGATTTTACAGTCCCTCTGAATGGGCCCAGTTATCCAGTAGAATTCAGTGGAACTTTGGAACAACTTACGGGCTTTAGAGATTTTGTGAAAACATAAAATATGTGGCTGAATACTGAATATATTTTACAGTTTTGATTTAGAATTTTCCCATTTTAAGAAAAAAATCCCATATTTAAATTTTCTAAAAATACAATATCAAGGAAGTGTGTATAGGTCTTTCTGTGTGCCTGTCCATGTACATCAGGCGAAGATATCTTAATCCTCTTTTTATTTCTGTGGAAAGTATCATCGTTACCACTCACGAAGGTGCTTATATATCCTTGGACATATAACAGTCTTTTAGTATGTTTGTTAACTTCACAAGTATCCAATTCATAGGAGACACTGCTTTATCCTTTGACAATGGAGTGTCAAGTGCGGGGAACGGGACCAAATGTCTATACACACAGCTGGGAATGCTTTACCAATAACCACCATCCGTCCCACACTGGCAACATAATATGCAAGTTCACAAGTCCATCTTTTTCTAAAAAAGGAAAATGTGGTTTACTCAGAAACATACTGGGTGACACAAGGTACCTCATTCATAACTGGCAGCTGGATTATAAAAGAGTAAGAAACTGGTCTTTTATGTTTTTTAAGGAGGAGAAGGCACACTGGCTCTGCAGGTTAACCGCACCAGCACGGCGAGCACTGTCACACTTGTTCAGGTGCAAGACGCCCCTGGGTCATTTTGCTCTCTGTAGCCATCATAAGACACAAATATAATACATTTAAAATAATCTGATACACAATTTCAGGCTAACCCATGTATTTTTATATTTGATTCAAATTTTGACATGAGGTCACAGATACCAGAACTTTAAGAAAACCCTTTGGCACAGATTTTAAAACTTAGAATATGTTGTCAATTTATTTTTTTCCCCCCTGTGACAGGTGAAAAAATGAACCTGCTGGGTTTTATCAGCAAGGGGGTATTTTGGAATCTAAAGAGGCAACTTGATTTGTGAGGAGCAGAGTTACTGGCTCTCTTCTGACCTTTTTTGGTTTCTTTGCTTCAATTTTCATACTATAATTCAAAATGACCCTTCTTCTATGGATTTTAAATTATACAACAAAGGGCTTGATTGGACTGTATTCATTTAGGGGTTACTTATCTGCAAGGTATTTCTGTATAATAAACTTCTTTGGGGCAGGAGTTATAGCTCCCTATCTTTGTCCCCTCTTCCATACTGGACTGCACATTTAAACACTTCCTCTCCTCACATGGCAGTGGTCAGCCATGAGCCTTTAATTCCCTGCATGATACATCTTAGAATAATAAGAAGCACTGAGTAATGTGATTCCTAGATATAATTTGTTCAATGTTTCAAATCTCTACCCATCCTTTTGTGTATAGTCTCAAAGCAAGCACTGCCATGGAGGTGACGGGCCTTTCTCATACCAGCTGGCTTTGGCATCCATGTCACCCCTTCAAGTCAGCCATGCTCTGCATTTCCTGGCTTGTTGTGGCCCGAATGTTCTGATAGCCCACTATGTGCTCAGGACACAAAGAGTGGGAATACAGAGTGTATCATAAAATGATAAATAACAGAATCGCAGATGCTAGCCAAGTAAATTACTGGGTAGATCACAGACCTAATGATCTTTCTCTCCCACTTATTTTAGGTTCCTTGTCTCATTCAGTGTTTTGTCTTTTACTAACTCAGAGCAGCACTCACATCCAAAAACTCAATAAGCACCATTAAGTGATGAATGGCGTTTACAAGTCACCACTTTTACGCCTGTTCTTAGTGTCAAAGTCCTGTCTACTGGACAAATGTACTTTCCACCCTTTCTATTTTTACTATATGTTAGAATAAATAATAATGCTAATTACTCTGCTTCCTCTAGGAACATAAAATTGGTCTGGGTGAGGAAAGTATCATCACTGCCTTTTGGAAACAGCGACATGCACCATTTCATGCTTCCCCATGACATTTGAAAACAGTGTGGAGATTCCTCAAAAAATTAAAAATAGAGCTACCCTATGACCCTGCAATTGCACTACTGGGTATTTACCCCAAAGATACAGATGTAGTGAAAAGAAGGGGCACGTGCATCCCAATGTTCATAGCAGCAATGTCCACAACAGCCAAACTGTGGAAGGACCTGAGATGCCCTTCAACAGACGAACAGAAAAAGATGTGGTCCATATACACAATGGAATATTACAAAACCATCAAAAAGGGTGAATACCCAACTTTTGTATCAACATGGACAGGACTGGAAGAGATTATGCAGAGTGAAATAAGTCAAGCAGAGAAAGTCAGTGATCATATGGTTTCACTTACTTGTGGAGCATAAGGAATAACATGGAGGACATTAGGAGAAAGAAAGGAAAAGTGAAGAGGGGAAATCGGAGGGGGAGATGAACCATGAGAGACTGTGTACTCTGAAAAACATACTGAGAGTTTTGGAGGGGAGAGGAGTGGTGGACAGGTGAGCCTGATGATGGGTATTAAGGAGAGCATGTATTGCATGAAGCACTGGGTGTGTGCATAAACAATGAATCTTGGAATGCTGAAAAAATAAAATCAAACTAAAAAAAAAAAAAACATCAATAGCATAACAACCCACTTAGCATGGTATGCAAACCATTTCACAAAGTGGCTTTAACCTGATTCCCTTCTTCCTCTCCCCAGGTGCCCTATTCTCCATGCAACCCTATATTGGGATAAAGACACACATTCCAGGTGAGATTTATGTATGACAGCAGTTCAGGAAGGTTCAGTTGTTGTATCAGATCTATTGAGCTGCTGTTCGTATTTCCATGATGGCATCTGGTCAGAATGAATTTCTGAACAGTGGGGCTCCAAGGAAACAAAGATTTCATTGATTCTTTCAACCCACATGTATTACACTTTCCACATGCCATGATATTTCGGTTTAGTGTGGGCTGAGGTGTTCACACTTAGAACATGAGAAACTGTGACTCCAAGTCCTTAAGGAGACTTTAGTTTAGATGAAAATATAAGTGACTAGAATACAATATGAAGAAGTCTGCAATGGTAATTTAAACAATGCAGACAAAAAAATGACGACTGACAAGTCCTGCCTGGTTGTAAGAAAGGAGGCTTCCTGGAGGTAGTGCTCTTTTAAAAGGGCTTTGAGTAATAATATTTTTTTTCAGGGGTACGAGCGTTTTCAGGCAGCTGAAATAATCTGAACAAGGTATAGAGTAATTAAATTACATGTTATGGTTGAGGACGATGAAGCAATACATGGTAACCAGATTTTTCTAAAAAATAACACACAGATATAGAAAGGAAAAAACCAGACTCTTGAAAAATATGAGCAGTTACACCTGATCATAAAATCAAGAACCAAATTCAACAGTATAAAAACATTGCTAAAACCAAACCAAAACAAAAAACTAGAGAGAAAAAAAAGCCAAACCGCACCCCCCCAAACTAGTGCCCACATGGCAATGTTAATTGTGAGAAGGAATGTTCAAAAAGTCACTTCAACATATTGCATCTAAGATAATAAATTATTAAAAAATCCTTGACAAGAGACCTAACCAAATTAAAAATAAACATAAATATATCTGTGTGTGTATGTGTGTGTGTGTGCACGCACATGTGGAGAGAGAGACTTAAAAATTTTAGTTCTCAAATACTCTTCAAGCCAGAAATCTCACTTCTGAAAATTTTCCTTAGAAAGTAACTTACAATCCAGGAAAAAAAAATAACACAAGATATTTACAAAGATTCTAATCACCAGATCACTTATAATAAATTTAGTATTGTTCTACGAAGATGGGTACTAAAAGATTAGCAAAATGTAAAGGCCTACTAATGGAATATCAATCATTAAAATCACAGTTCATAGTTCATGAGTATCTATAAAATGTTGATGTTATCAATGCTAAGGAAGAAAAACAGGACACACAAAAATTAATGTGGTATAAATGCAACCAATGTAAAAATAAATATTTATAGAAAACAGGGGTGCCTGGGTGGTTCAGTCAGTTAAACGTCTGCCTTCAGGGTCTTAGGATCGAGCCCAGCATGGGGATCTCTGCTCAGCAGGGACTCTGCTTCTCCCTCCCACTTTTCCTGCTCTCCCTCTCTCTTTTTTGCTCTCTCTCTCAAATAAATAAATAAAATCTTTAAACAAAAAAAAAAAGAAAATACATCAAGAGCTATATTAATATAAAAATGATTGATCAGGAATACTAGGGAATTTATATTATTATTCCTTTTTGCATTCTTTTTTTTAAAGATTTTATTTGTTTATTCGACAGATAGATAAGAGTGGGGGGGCTAGGGGAAGCAGGCTCCCCACTGAGCAGAGAGCTCAATGCTGGGCTCGATCCCAGGACTCTGGGATCATGACCTGAGCCCAAGGCAGAGGCTTAACCTACTGAGCCACCCAGGCGCCCCTCCTTTTTGATTCTAACATTACATAATAAGGACATGGATTTTTAATATAAAAAGTCATTTTTTAAGAATTAATGTTCTCTTAAGTGGTAATTTTAAAAATAAGGTATTTGGACCCAGGGAGATAAAAGTCCAATGTAATACAACATCTGGGATATTGGCTAATACTGGAGCAGCTAAACTAGAGAACTGAGGAAAGGGCAACTAGGATGAAGGGCTGGGGGTGTCAGTAGCCCCTGGATATTCCTACTGAGCATGGTAAACCCGCGCACTTTGAATTATACGGTGCCTTGTCTTGTCGTTACACTTCCTCAGCCTCACATTCCCCGTCTGTAAAGTGGGAATTGTAACACACATTGCTGAGACTGAACAAGAAAACACTGGAAAATGTTAGCCAGAAGGAAGCACAGCGGGGGTTCAGGAAAAGTTAGATCTGAAGCAGGAAAACAAACAGAAGTACCTAAGTTTCAGAGAGAAATATACTGAGGAATTCTGGAACATTGGGTGCGCTGCCACCTTGGAAAGGGCTTCTCTTGGAAGCAGAGAACTACTCTCCTGCTGGGAGCATTCACTGGGAGCCTGGATGACCTTTCAGAGCAGCTGGGAGAGGAAATGCTTTTCCTGAGTAGAGGGTTAGGCTGTTAGGTCTCATGCCTCTTTTCTCCAAGATCCTTTGGTTCCGTACAACTTTGCAACCACAGCTCATAAAAATTTAACCATATGCTTTCTTCCACAAGAATGACTACTTTTGAGATCTATGAGTGGCCACTGATTGTTGACATTCACTACTTCTCTTTTCCTTCATAGATGTGTGATCGTGAACAGGTTAATGATACTCAGTGTCTCATTTTCCTCTTCTGTAAAGTGGGGTTAATAATAGTGCCTGCTCAATAGGGTTGTACAAAGATGATTTAAGTGAATATACATGAGATCCTCAGAAAACACCTGGCAC
This sequence comes from Mellivora capensis, assembly GCA_004024625.1. Classification (NCBI taxonomy): domain Eukaryota; kingdom Metazoa; phylum Chordata; class Mammalia; order Carnivora; family Mustelidae; genus Mellivora; species Mellivora capensis. The sequence continues at coordinate 120,526 of PISX010003798.1, read as the reverse complement.
AATGCAAGTACTTAACTATTAGTCTCTATTATTATTATTATTATTATTATTCACTAATTGGTGGGTTTATCTTCTTTTTGCTATCAGCACTCTAACAAAGTGGTTCTTTGTTACAAATGTATAAACAGTAGTGGCCTTTGGATAGATCTCTATCTCTATATAATTCACAAGCAAAAAAATGTCAAAGGCAAATCCAACTGAAGTTGTCAATGTCCCTTCTAAGATAATCACATTATGTGTCCTCATACATACTTGGAGACATAGCATAATTAACTAATAATGCATGATTATTATTACTTTTGCTTTTCTGATGCTTACTCTCTCATTTTGTGCCTTAAGTACAGTAATTAATTAGGGAGAGTAAAACATAATTATTTTATTTTCTAAGCATGAAAATTACTGTATTAGTTAGCTTAGGCTGCCATAACAAAATGCCACAGGCTAAGTGGCTTAGCGGAAGTTTATTTTCTCACAGTTCTGGAGGCTTGAAAGTGTAAGGTCAAGTACCAACTGCTTCAGTGTCTAGTAAGAGCTCTCTTCCTGGCTTGCAGACTGCTGACTTTTCACTGTGTCTTCACATAGTGAAGGGAGTATCTCTTTTTCTTCTTTTAGTGTTTCTAGTGTCTCTTTCTCTTCTTTTTTTTTTTTTTAAGATTTTATTTATTTATTTGACAGAGAGATCACAAGTAAGCAGAGAGGCAGGCAGAGAGAGAGAAGGAAGCAGGCTCCCTGCAGAGCAGAGAGCCCAATGCAGGGCTCGATCCCAGGACCCTGAGATCATGCCCTGTGCTGAAGGCAGATGCTTAAACCCACTGAGCCACCCAGATGCCCCTGTCTCTTTCTCTTCTTATAAGGGCACTGGCACTAGTTGATTAGGGACTCACCCTTATGACCTCATTTAACTATTATCATCACACAGATTCTTTCTCCAAATATAGTCATGTTCGAGATTAGGGCTTCAGCATATTAATCTGGAAAGGGGGACACAATTCAGCATATAGCAATCCCCTTACTTCCACTCAGTGTTAGCCAAATAAATGCTAACCAGCACCAAGTTTGATTATAATCATTAGGCCTATATTTAGTTTTATTTGGATGTCACTTTCTCACCAAAATCACTCATCTTCTATGGCCCACAGCAGTCATCCTCATGCGATGCTCCTAACTAAAACCATATTTTTTTTTCCTAATTGCCTACTTTTGAAACTGAATTTATCTTTATGCCCTCTCTTTTAGCATTTTTCTAGTGAGTCACCACATTTTATTGACCTATCCTTTGAAGCAACTCTCAGCAATATCCCCTCATTTTTATCAATCCTCTCACTACCTGATTCCAGGGCCCTAATCACTTGATGGATTACTGTAATGGCATCCCAACTAATCTGCCTGTGTTCTCATTCCTCCAGAGAATCATGCACAATTTCTTTTTCTAATATAACCCAAATTTCATATTATTATTTGATGAAAAGTCTGCATTTTCCACTTTCCATTATAGTGTGTTAAAGAACGCCTCCTTGGCATTCCAAAGCCTTTGGATTCTAATTAATTTATATTTCCAACTACTTTAAAACACAAATATTCCATAAACTAAAATCCAGGGGAATGGTATTAGTAATCTGGAGCAAATAAAGAATGTGTTTTAATGCCACAGTGAGATACCACCTCACACCAGTCAGAATAGCTAAAATTAACAAGTCAGGAAATGACAGGTGTTGGCAAGGTGGAGAAAGGGGAGCCCTCCTACACTGCTGGTGGGAATGCAAGCTGGTGCAGCCACTCTGGAAAAACAGTATGGAGGTTCCTCAAAAAGTTGAAAACAGAGCTACCCTATGACCCAGCAATTGCACTACTGGGTATTTACTCTAAAGATACAAACGTAGTGATCCGAAGGGGCACGTGCACCTGAATGTTTATAGCAGCAATGCCCACTATAGCCAAACTATGGAAGGAGCCTAGATGTCCATCGGCATCTAGATGAATGGATAAAGATGTGGTGTGTATGTGTATATATATACACATACCATCTTGCCATTTGCAATAATGTGGATGGAACTAGAGGGTATTATGCTAAGTGAAATAAGTCAGTCAGAGAAAGAAAATTATCATATGATCTCATTCATATGAGGAATTTAAGAGACAGGATGGGGGTGGGTCATTGGGGGAAGGGAGAGAAAAACGAAACAAGACAAAACCAGAGAGTGGGATAAACCATAAGAGATTATTAATCTCAGGCCACAAACTGAGGGTTGCTGGAGTGTAGGGGGATGGGAGGGATGGGGTGGCTGGGGGATGGACATTTGGGGAGGATATGTGCTATGGTGAGTGTTGTGAATTGTGTAAGACTGATGAATCACAGATCTATATCCCTGAAACAAATATATAACAGACATATTATCTGTTAAAAAAAAGAAAGTGTTTTAACCTATTATTATTCACTAATCTTTATCTTCTATCCTGACTTCTTATATGCAACAACTCTCCAGTATGATTGCATTTTCACAGTATCATAACTATGAAGATAATCAAGTCTAATTCAGCAATGTATGACTTAAGGATCAAGACAGCACACAAAGGACCCTGAAGCTCACTCTCTGTTACATGGAAAATAAGTGACTAAGACCAGAAGTCCCCTTATCTGAGAGGGCAGGCTGTACCGAAGGTCTCATATCTGTGGCTTCTTTCCCACAAAAGAGGAGTTAGCAACTCCCCATGGGTCCCAAGGTCTCCCGGAGCTGGGCTGCTAACATACCTAAAAAATTCTATATACAAATCCTAAGCTAATCCAGACTGGCTGGCACCCAAAGGATCTGTTTCTCCCTCCACTGATAAGGCTGCCCTCACACTTGGTTCACAGGATTACAACAGGTGTGGCAGGCAGGATTCCTGCATAGAAATACAAACCCATAATGCCCTTACTGTAGCACACTTCAAGGAGAATGAAGGAATAGAGAACGTGTGTATTTTAGGGTTATCCACAGAAACAGAACACATACCCACCCCCACACACACACGAGAATTGGCTCATGTAATTATGGAGGCTAAGAAGTACCAAGACCCACAGCTGGAAAGCCAGAGACCCAGGGATGCTGATGCGTAGTTGCAATCCAAATGCCTCCAGATCCAAGAAGAACAGATATTACAATGTGAATCCAAAGACCAGAAAAGACTAATGGCTCAGCTAAATCAGTCCAGCAGGCAGAGTTTCCTGAACCTTTTTTTGTTCTATTCAGATCTTCAATTGATTGAATGAGGACCACCCACATGAGTAAAAGAAATATGTTTTATTCAGTCTACTGATTCAAGTGTTAATCTTACCAAGAAACATCCTCACAGATGCACCCAGAATAATGTTTGGTCAAAGAGCTGGGCACCACGTGGCCCAGTTAAACTGACACATAAAATTAACCATCACATTGCACTCTCTTTTCCTTTTATTGACCCCTATTAAAGTATATCCCTTAATCCATGCCATGTGATGCTGTGGAATCCATTCTGATTCCTAGTGCTTGACAACTGGTGGCCCAGATGGGACCCATCATGCACAGAGGACAGCCATTATACATCACACATTGCCTCTTGCCTGCTACCCATCATCTCTTTGTCCCTCATTTACCTTAATACAGCTACACTTCAAATGATGTTTTCACAGGAGTTGTTGACCTGCCTCTTTCTGAAATGTTTCAATAACTATTGCATGAACTATGTCTTTAAAAGAGTGTTATGTCTGGGGCGCCTGGGTGGCTCAGTGGGTTAAAGCCTCTGCCTTCGGCTCAGGTCACGATCCCAGGGGCCTGGGATTGAGCCCCACATCGGGCTCTCTGCTCCACAGGGAGCCTGCTTCCTCCTCTCTCTCTGCTTGCCTCTCTGCCTACTTGTGATTTCTGTCTGTCAAATAAATAAATAAAATCTTTAAAAAAAAAGTGTTATGTCTTAAATATACAACAAACATCTTCATAGAATAAGATTCTTTGTATCACCGACACTGAACACTTAATTCCTATCTTTGACTCAGTATCCATATTAAATCTCTATTCTTGCTCCGTTATAAATCTTTTTTGGCTCCAGCACTGAAATAGGATCTCCATGCCTCTTAGGTTTGGCAGTAGATATGCAACAGCACCTAGATTTTGTGGTCACAGAAAACTACAGATTTTATATGATAGACACCGGAAAAATATTCTCTGGACATTATTAACACTGTCTGTTAGATATCCAACTTCTGAAGTTCAATTTTATTCAAACACTTGGATAAAGCTCAAAGCTCAGTTTCCTCAGCTTTGAAATACAAATGGTACATATAGTATTATTCCTTGCAATTAAATGTAACTGTATTAATACTAATGATCATTCACCTTTAGTAACTCATTAATTTATAGCACTACTTTTTGTTTAACTACATAACAGAGGTGTTTATAGGCACTAAGTACTTTTATTTAAAAAAAAAGTCTTTGTCTATCACTTTATAAAAGATTTACAGATAATATGCCCCAATTTATTGTCTTTCAAACACACTCTTTGTCCAGAGACCTTTTGTATTTCACTGTGAATGATCAGATTCCTTCCTGACATATTTTCATGAAGATTCTTCTAGACTATATGATTTTTGTTGAAGAAACAGTAAACATTACCTACAACACCTACTGATGCTATCGAATTCCTTCCAGGAATGAGTATTCATATTTATGTGACATTAAACATACTTTATATCTTCTGAATTATTTCATCATTTACTACTTCCAGCCCAAATTTTGTCACATTAATTCATCACAAATATACTGTTTCTTTGTCTAAAAGCTATAAAAAGTTTCCTGTTCCGGACACTTCTTTGGGTCTTCATTCTCTCATGAGGGCTCTCATGTATGTAAAAATCCAATAGAATTTGACTGCTTTTCTCCGTTAATCTGGCTTTATTAACTTTCAGACCTAGCCAGGAACCTTAACAGTGTTCAGGAATTTTTTTTTTTTTTCCTCCTCCACATAAGCCTGTCTCTGCTGAAGGGCAACAACAACCAAGATGAGACACCGGTGCCTAGTTGCACTAGAAAGCAGGGTTAAGAAACAAGATTATCCTGGAATCATTACGTTTTATAGGGTGAGATCTCTGGAGGTCATTAAGTTCAACTTCATCACAGAGAACCAAGGAAAACTTACATTATTTTCTTTAAAACATACACATCCTAAGCCCATGTATTGTCGTCACTGGGGTCTCATAAGTTCTATGTTTTTGTTCTCTACAAACAAACAAACAAACAAAAACATTGGAGCAGCTCGGTGAAGACCCTCCATGCTGTGTAATTTCAGGAGACCAGAGCTTTCTGCCTGCTGATTGCTGGTGATCACTGCTAACACCCACAGAACCATGGCCTGTCTTTACCCAGAGGCTTAAGTTCCCGACCTGATACACTTTCAAACTCTCAGCCCAAGAGTGTTCAGCAGTTGTTAAGATCTGTTGAATTTTAATGGAGTTTTGCCTTCGAGCACCAGGGCAGCAAGTATGCAGTGCAAGACAGCTCAGACCTAGACCATGATTATCTGCATCCACTTTAATTAAATGGAAACTCTTCAGCACTATTTAAGCCTCTGAGGTTTTTTTTGGAAGTGCATGTCTTTAGGCTCTGAAAATAAACATGATCTTATGTTCTAGTGAGGTTTTGACCATCCAACTAAATCATTATTTTTTAAGATGAAAGAATTGCACTTGGACAATACTTTCTTGCCAGTTTCTCTCTTCTCTGGGATTTAAGACCTTAGGTGAGCACAATATGTTGCCTTTCTGATATATTCCTTATCCTCTCCTTGAAGACAAATGTTAATAAAATGACTTATTAGTTGTACTAGAGGTACCTGTCTTTCCTGTTGCCTGAAATAACAATTAACTTGTCAACCTCAATTTATAGACATAAGTGTGTGTGTGTGTGTGTGTGTGTGTGTGTGGCATACACATTGATCATTGGGAAGGAAAAATACTTTTCTAAGAAAAGAGATAGCCTATGAAAAATTTAAGTGAAATACATATAATATATATAATAAAAATAATATTGGGAAGGGTATCTAAGATGAGACCACTCCATTTTGTAGTCCTACATATTGAAAAGAAAAAAAAAGTGCTCTACACTGAATTCAATCATTATCAGTCAACTTCTAAAATATTAAGTGATTTTCTCCTAACTCAACAAGACTTCTACTTATGATAATCAGATTATTTTTCTTTCTCAAACCACTCATAGATCTTCTTGGTGCCAAGTCCTAATCCAATTTACTAGTGGCAAATTCTTGAAAGTTGCTGTTTGAAAGAATTCCAGTTTGCTTATTTCTCAAAATACAAAATATAAATTAAGATTTCAAAAAGAATGCTCAAACAGAGTAATTTGGAATTTTGGTAGGCATTCAGGTTTTTTTTTCTTTCTTCAGATTCACCAAATGTCTTTTGTTGATAAGATAAAGATAATTGAAAGTGTGATTGATGTGAATTACATAAAAGAACTAGAGCTAGGATTGAAGCAAAAGCGTGTTTTAAAAAGAAAATCTGTCTATTCAGATCTTAGATAAAAATAATGAAAAACTATAAAGAAACATGTTCTTTTGTTGTAATTTACCATATTGATTCTTTTTCTTTTATGTTTAATAAGAGTGTGATTGTGCTGGCAGCGCTAAAATTGTTTACTTTTCTAATATTAAAAAAAAGAATTCCAATAGCTACATAATTTAAAGTATGAAAATAAATTTATCTGCAAACTAAATGAAAACATATGTTTTCCTCAGTGATTTTAGTAGGTTATCAGCACCTCCCCAATTTAAAGTGATTTCATTTTCCAACATTAATTTCTATAAGAAAAGCTCCTTGCTCAATTTTATTCTTTTTAACCAAACCAAAGCTGTTGCGCATGGGCATTTTCTCTTAAAGCACTTCATGATAGCTTTCTTTAAAATTAATTAGCTCATCCATGTGGCTAATGCAATATACTAACGGATATCACCAATAAAACCTGACCTGGTATTTTTATCGATTTTCCATACAATCAAAAGTGATAAGAAAAAAGTTATTATGTATATATAGGTAACATGTAGAAATGATCTTACATCACATTATTCATAAGTCATCATTTTTATTCAGAAAACCTGGATAAAACTATAGATGATAACAATCTGCCAGTTTGCACATTCATCTGTATGGTATATGTTAATCCTTTGTGGGGAGGGGGTCTACACTTTTTATTGTTGGTGGTGGTTTTTAGCAACATACGCCTTTTTTTTTTAATGATGTCCACATTCTGAATTCTATGACTGCACATTTTTTAACTCATCAATTACTCGCATGTTGCCTTCTGTTTGGACCACTGTAATGCCTCTTGGGATCTGAGACCCCTGCTGTTTGGTCTTTATAATCAGTCATCTACTCTCCAGTTCAGATGCTGAATCAACATGCCTCTCCCACCATCCACCAGACTCAGCACCCATTCACATAAGCAGTTTCCCATCTGCTAGCTGTTTGTGTTCCTCTTTCTACTTTAGACCTTTTTAATCTAAACCCCACACACTCTGTTATTCTCCTTTTGTCTAGGGTGAAGCTTTCACTAGCTCCTAGTGCCTGCAGAAAATTTTTAAAAATTGGTAAACTTTGGTAAACTAAATATATCCAATTTGTTTCATTTTAATTTAAGGAATTTGAGAATATATTCCTTTTCCTTTTTTAGTGGTTCAAAAGCCTTTTTTAAGGAAATGATAATAATATATGGCAGCTCTGATTCATTTTGGGTAACCGTATTTTAGGGTTTTTCCTTGGCAAAATTTTAAAAAATGACAGCTGTAATCATAATCATTTTATTATTAACAATAATTGTTTTTACTTCAATGCCAAACTTTGAATGTTTCAAAAATTTCCTCAAACCTCTCATTTTTGGCAGCTTTTTCTGGATCCTGCTGTACCCGAACCAGTGGGATATGAAGTAATTGGTCAGTAATGCCAACAGAATACAATTATTGACCCATTAGAAATGAGGACTGCACAGGCATAAGCATTTGAAGACACAAACCTAGAGTTGAAAGAAGTGGATGCAGTTTTACTCAAGCTCATCATGTCAAACCTACAACTCACTGGGTTAGAAAGTCAACAGAGAAGCTCTAAACTCTCAAGGGTCCAGACCAGCTAGAGAAACATCTAGAAAATTAAAGGAAACAAAGAATAGAGGAAACTCTCAATCAAAAGAAAGGAGTGGTAAGTAACAACAATAGGGGCACATTTAAGTACACCCTCACTTAACCAGCTGGGTCATCCTAAGAGCTCTTACAGTGCAGGTTAAAGGGAGGCATCCCTACAACAAAGCCACCTCTTTCCTGCCACCAGTAGGTGGTAGTAGACACTACCTTGGTGATATTACTTTGATTTATGGATTTGGGAATAGTGTTCTTCCGTGTCCCTTCCGAAATAAGGAGCTTTCATCTATGCTTTCGTCTATCCCCTTTCTCTAACCACACTGGTTTTATTTTTCCTTTTAAAATAATAATATGGAATATCATTATTTTTAAGTATAATATGAAATCAGTTTCTGTTTTATATTCAATAATGATATATTTATGAAATTATTTTCTATTTTGCACTTTGTTCTTCTTTACAAATGTCACAGCTCAACCTAGGCTTCTGCAACATTTTGGGGGAGGAGGTGCGAAAAAAAAAACAACAACCACCAAGTCCTCTTAATTGCGACAGTCACTGCCAGAATTATAGACTGCCCACTAGAATGTTACTTATGAAACACTTAACAGTTTAGGTAAACATCAAATGACAACCTATTTGGTAAAAGTCCAACAGGAAAAGATAAAATCAACATCCCACTAATATTCTGATTAAAAAATCCAGAAAAAACCTTTTAGACACAGCAATACATTCCAGTGAATAGTGCCTAAAACCCAACCTCCCTAACGCATGTGTTTCTACCATTTCTCATTCAGGCATCTAAGCTTCTGAAATCCCATACATAAAGGAAAGCTTGCTAGGGAATAACTGTGAAATGACAGCATCAGAACTTAAGTTAAGTGCGGGTTTTAGCCACACAAAGCATTAGTGGTCATAGCAACAGCAGAGCCAAGGCCCCAAAGACATTTAACGTGGCATCAGTCAGAATTAACACATGAAAGGGGACTGGGATTGTCCTGGACCAAACCACCAGTGAATGAAATATTTCCCATACATTCCCTGGGAAGACTGAGAAAGGAGGTGTGTAATTGGATGTTCCTCACTCATAATAGAAAAACACAAAATCACGTTAAACTCCTAAATCTGCACCTATGTTAAAACAGCATTTTGCAAGAAGGATAAACACCTGTTTGCAGTAGACTCAGTAAAAATACCAAGTGTTACAAGATTATTATGGATCTTGTAAAAACCAGTCTAGAGGCAAAAAAGAAGAATATGATGGAATTGATTTATTTCAGGCTGCTATTTAATGAAAAGCCAGATCCTGAGGACAAAGTTGTAATAATGTTTCTCTTTCCTTTAAAGCCTCCAGCATCCTCTTTCTATGACCTGTTACTAAACTAATAGCTGTGCTTTGGATATTGCTGTCATTTTTTAAAAATAATCAAGTACCTATGCTTGTATTTATATATATGGCTTTCTCTTTGACAAAATGTATATGAATGAATGTATTGAGATCATGGCCAAGTCAGATCACCTGTCTGGGAAATGGCTACACTTTATACTTGGTAAATGACAACCTAGCCAGATATGCTGAGACATCTCACCATGCAATGGGGCAGGTGTCTCAGTGGACCAGTGATGTGAAAGAAGTTTGTAGCTTGAAAATAAAGGAGATTTTCCCAGAGTGAACTCTAATGCAAACTAAGGACTTTGGGTGATAATGGTGTGCCAGTATAGATTGTACACTACAGAAGTACCACTCCGATGGGGTATATGGATGGTAGAAGAAGTTGGCAGCAGTTGGGGTGAGGATTAGGAGTATATGGGAACTCTCTGCTCAACTGTGCAGTAAATTTAAAACTGCTGTAAAAAGTAAAGCCTATTGAAAAAAATAAAGGATATTCAGAAATGAATTTTTCTTTACTTCCTTCTATGTCAAAGTCAACAGTTTGAAGGTATATTTCAAATATACCAAAAAAGGATTAATAACCTGCATCTTAATGTCTGCAGTATGTCTCTTCTAAACGTATTTAAATCATGCTGAAATTGGAACCATGTTTTGGTCCACTGACTTTAAATGGACTTTCAATTAATTATATAGCCCAAATGCCCTCTGGGACTGCCTGTCTCTTGAGTGCACCCCAAAACTGTGTTAGGTCCTCAAGGATCCCAGATTTCTGAGAATGCCAAGATGACTTCCATAATAATTAGGGTCTCTTCTATTTCCAACCATGCATTTCTGTTCTAAACCAGATGGAACATAAACATACTCACTAGTGTGATAGGCTTTACTGAAATTTGATTTTGGGGGGGTAGAATCTAAAACCCATTAATGAAAAGATTTTAAGTTGAACAATAGGCACCCGTTTTGAAAATGTCTTCGTAGAACCCTCTGTGGGAGAATATCCCTAGCTGCTCAGCTCATGTATCCTTACTTCACCCCATCTCGTTCATTCTTTCCTCTCCTCCCCGCCTTCTCCGTCTTCCTCTGATCTCCTCCTGTTTGGGGCACAAAACATAAATTCCTACAATTTTCTTATCCAGAAAAATCTAACCTTGTGATAGCTAGGCTTCCTGTTGATATCTATGCCCTCAGAGTCACACCTTCTACAAATGCTTATTAAGATATTTTGACAAATAAAGTTCCCTTCCTAAGATAAATTTTGGTGCCAGCTATTAAATATCTTTTACTTGCTTGAATAAGTTGCATTTTTATTTGTCCTGAAACTATCCCATTTGAGTTAAAAGGAATGAGTAAAGTGAGAGTTCACACATTGAGTACCTAAAATATGCCAGGCACTTGGCTAGACATGTTTGCTGATATTTTAATGTAAATCATGCCTCTATTGTTATATTTCTCTTAGAAATAAAAAAGAACAGAGACTCAGAGAGGTTAAGTAATTTAATTAAAGTTATACATTGGTTTAGTAGCAAAGGCTAGATTTGAAAAATTCAATACTGAAAAAACATAAATTTTGTGTATTGCATCTATAGCCATAAGAAAGAAATACAGCAACTAATTAAAAGAAAAGACTTAAAAAATTTCAGGTTTGAGTTACAGAACGTATAGCTATGTGGCCTTGAGGAAAATAAAGGAATTTCTCTGATTCTCATCTTTCTTGTCTGTCAGTCTCTGATCCTTCTGATCCACCCAGCTGAATTTTAAGTTAATTTATACATATATAAATTATACATACAATTTAGATGAGTTAATTTATGCAAAAGTATTTTGTACATGGAAGAGTTTTATTCAATGAAGAACATAGATCTGGGCGCAGATGGTCTGGATTTAAGTGATGCCCCTTCTACCACACTTAAAAATGGAGTGACCTTGGTCAAGTTATACACCCCTCTAAATCTCAGTTTCTTTACATGGAACAGAAACAATACGTATGCACTACACTGGTATGCACTAAAAGAGATAAAGAATGCGGAGTATTTAGCACGCTCTGGTGAGATGTGAATAATACATGGTGGGGTGTGAATAAAGCTAATGATGGATTCTGTTCAATCATTGCATTTTGGAAGTGTTGAGGGTGACAACAGCTCACCTCTCTTACGCAACCAAAGTTTTCGTGTAGGGCCATGAAGGGTATGCCTACCTATCATTCACTAGTCTCAGCTATCAATTAGGCCACTTGGGGTTGTGAAATATGGTAGTGCTGTCTTCGTCAGGGTCCTTCAAAATCACAAGTGAAAACATCAAAGACGAATGGCTGAGTCGTTGGGGAGCTAAGGAGCTGTGCTCATACCCATCCCAAGCTTAAATCTTGAAATTCTCTCCTCTCCCCACACCCCCACCCTCACCACCTGAGAAAACTTGGTTTAGAAAATAAATTTTGGGTACTCAGGTCATTTCCATGGAAATTTATAGATCTGTTCTGTAAACCCCAGGTACTGGCAAAATGGAGAGTAAGAAGCATCTGCATGTCCTTTTTTGGTCTCTCCTATAAGCTTAATCTCTTCTATAATGTTGGAAAATAAGCAGGTGCTATCCTTACTTTCACTAGTTTTAAAATATATTTGACTGTAAACGATTTCAGTGTTATCATTATTCCTGGTTTTCATAAAGGTTCAGGGTCTGTCTCCCAATGTGTGCTGTTTTGTAGATCTGGTTCCTGATCACTTGGTCTGTCCAGAGACAATCATTGTGGTTTCTTGTCTATTTTCTGAAGAACCACAATGATCTTCCAGAGAAATGTCGTAATAGGACTTAGCAACATTTAACTTGCCACACTCAGGTGTTCTCCTAACCAATGACCTAAGAGTTTAAAATTGTTTTATAAAGAATAAACATACAATTGTTTATAGAAATGCAAAATAAATGTAAATGAATGAGTGTGTCTTTGCTCATTTCTCCAATGCTTAAAAAACGGAACAGAAATATTACCACATAGTATAAAGTTCTGAAACAATGTGTGAAAGATTATTATTTTGGAAACAGGGAATAACTTAGGAGAATGTATGTATTATGGTGTTTGGGAAGGACATCAGTTTTGAATGAATTAACTCTCTGGGAAACAAACCCAACACTTCCATGAAGTTCATTGTCTCATCAAGGTCTTAGGTTTATCTTCATCCCCTGAAATAACCAAAAAAGAATATTTCCTCTCACGTTTCTAAGAAAAGCATTTATGTGGTGTGGAAAGGGCTTGCCCCTAGATTTTAGTCTGACTATGACTCTACCATCTTGAGAAACACAATTTTCTATCCTGGAGCTACTAAGGGCTTACCTAAGTCTGTGGAGGTGAAGAAAACTATTAACTGTCTTTAAATTTTTACTTTGTAGGTGACTGCATAGAAATTGGCCTTATATACATCTCTTGCCAACTGAGTGCATCAGTACACATAGATCTATCCTATTCGTTCATACATTCATTTAGTGAACATGTACTGAATGCCCATAATATGTTCAATAGAAACAGTGAGGTGAGGAGATAGATCTAGGTTTCTGAACTCAAATAGGACAGATGGAAATTTTAAAATAATAATCAGTGTTATATTTAGTGGTGACATGAGAGAGAAGTGATACAGATGCATATATGTGTGTATATATCAGTTTAACAACAATGCGACCTACCCAGTCCATGGGCATAATTGTGGTTACTCATACTTGAGTAGCCTCCATTTGTTATACAATGATCTAGGTGCCTTACATGTGCATTGGGTCACTTCCCTGTTATTTCTGGGAGTCCCAGAACCTCCTCGGCTGCCCACATACCTCTAACTGCCCTTGACTAAACCCAGCTGTGGCTGCTGCTCAAATTTTATTCCAACTCTACTTCACCTCCAGGCTGAAGTACAGAGAGATCAGAATTTTCCACTAAATTAAGAAGTTTAAGCTTTTCCTTAGGGCCAGGCTTAGCTGGGGCGGTCTCCCAACAGATGTCCCAGCTTTCTGAGTTTTGTAGGAGTTCCTTCGGGTCATATGACCAGTCTTATAATGATTTGTGTTTTCTTGGGGTTTTTTGTTTGTTTGTTTTTGTTTTGTTTTAATCTCTGGATATTTGGATCAGGATGGGTTCAAGTTCAAGGAGCCCTTCCTTCCATTCCCCTCAGCAATAAACCTCCTCCATTCACCCATAGGTGATCCCTCTTGCCAAAGGGATTCTTGCCCAGGAAAGCAGAGTGTGCAAACATGTGCGAAAATAAGATGGTCACCTAACCAAAGCTCAGCCCATACCAACCCGGAACTTTGCCACTCCATCCATCGTATACATTTAGGTAGTTCAGACTAAATGATAAATACCCTGTATAGACCTTTATTATCCTACACACTCCTTAGATTCCAGGTTTTTTAGTTAAACAGACTTGGGTTCAAATCTCATCTTCTTCTCCCTCCCTGTATGACTATAACTAATTTATATTACCTTTCCAATCTCCTAGTCTTCATCTGTAAAAAATGTGGACAAAAGTGCATATTCCATTGGGTTGTTTGGAAAATTAAGTAAAATACTGACATTTACTTAGTTAATTGTAGGTCATTACTTATTCTTTTATAAATGCCAAATGAGTACATGAGTTTAATACGTATGCTGTGTCTCTAAGGCAAATAACACACACACACACACACACACACACACACAGGTGCACTGTTTCTGTTTGTTTTGTTTGTTTGCTTGAATGGAGCTTTGCATGCTAACATCTTACTTCTGCTACTTCGATATTTAAATTCCCATGTATAGACTAATCTTGATTCCAGAATCCCCTTCCTCAAGGCTGTTACTCTGGAGAAGTGATGTTAAGTAGTAAATATTAACCACTAAAGAATTAAAGATATCTTTTCCCAAGCTACTGCCTCATCTGTGTGGCTGTGGGGGTAGGGGATGGGGGGTAGGTCTTTCTAATTTGACTATTTTGAAGCAAATGATTCAGAAGCAATTTGACACAGGTATAATTTTCCCTCAGTAGCTCACTGCCACGCTATAGTACTATTTGCCAACTGTCAGCGCAGTTAACACTGTGTTACTGCTCATGAGGATGTCGATACAAAAAGGAGAGGGGGTGGTTAAAAGAAGGAGGAGGCAGAGGAAGGGGAAAGAGAAGGGAATAGAACACTAAAAAGCAAATAAACTTGGATCAAAAATTTGAAGTGATTCCATTTTTTTCAGTTAATTTTTCTATGTCTATAGGGTCTACATTTTTTATACCAACAAGCAAACTGAGGGGAAAACGTAAAGTATTTTGCATACATCTTTACATTATCAATAACAGAGCTACATTGGCTATAAATCCAGGGTGATTTGGCTCCCTGTCTGAACCCTAAATTCAGTATTATGTAATTTTCCCAAGTGGGTTCCACAGAATGTCACTGTCTTGTAAGATGTTAAGAGGTACTGCATAAAAAGAAGGGTTCCTAAGTTTCACATTTAGAAAATGTGGCTTATACCTTTCCCCCTTAAGATTCACAATGCACATTATTATATTCAAAACTTTGGGAAGTCTCACAGGATGGATGGATGAAGAGACAGATAGACCATTCTTTATGGTTTAACTTTGCATTCTCCAAATTTATTTGGACAGAGAAATCCATTTTGGAGGACTTTTACATCTTGTAAAATAGTTAACCCTCTGTGACAAAGTTTCCCTATCTATGAAATCAGAAAAAGTAACATCCACTTTGTATCGTTACTGTGAAAATGGATGGAGTTAGTCCCTGGAAGGCACGTAGCTCCATGTCTGGTGCAGAGGGCATCCTCCACAGTTGTTAGCTGTTACTGCTGTGGTTATCATTAAAGGACAGTAATTTCTTGAGGAAGCTGGTACTTCCTCAACTAATAAATGCATTTACAATGTTGCATTTACTAATAAATGCATTTACAATATTGCAATTGTAAATTGCATTTACAATGCAATATTAGTTGCAGTAAATTGTAAAATTGGTTACAGTTCCCCCTCCTCCCCATCTAAGGGATATATTTCTCTATTTCTGGAATTTCAGCTCATTTTGTGACAGGTTTTGACCCACAGGATGTGGCAAAAGTTGTACTGTGAGTTCCAACCTAGGGCACCAGAGACATCAGATCTTGTATTCTTGGACTCTCCACTCTTGGAACCCAGTGATCTCCATGGCTCCTTCGTGTGGACCATCCCAAGCTATCCTGCTCAAGGATAAGACCACCCGGAGAGAAGTCCCTGTCTTCCTAGTCAAGGTCATCATAAACAAGCCACTCCCACCAATACACCAACTGACCACAAGCACATGAGTGAGACGAGTCCAGCTGGCCCAGGCCAGAAGAACCACCCAACTAATCTAATGAATCGTGAATTAAATAAACAGTTGTTTTAAGCCACTGAGCTCTGAGATGGTTTGCTATATAGCAAAAGCTATTTGATACATTAGGGAAAGAAACCAAAAACATAAAAACAAACAAACAAATTTTGGTACTTTGCTTGCAGTCTGTCAAGAACAAAATGTACTTCTGAATACAATGTGATATGTTAATAAAATGTATGTTTTGCTATTTATGAGCAGTCACTGATCTGTAGAAGTATGCGACATCTGTTTGCAATTGAAAATGCTATCACACAAAGATTTTTTTCAAACTTGCTTATATATGCATCTAATCATACCATCAACACATTTTTTAAATGAGAAGGGCAGAAATTTATGTACCTAACATATTGTCATTTTCATATCACCTATATACTTTAGGAACACTACCTTGAGTCAAGGAATAAAAGATAGATCTCAAATATACAATGATATTTCTATATTACCGGGAATGTCTTTCTGTAGTGCATCTCAATATTTCTCATTACAAAAAGAAAAAAAAAGGAATATTATATTTTACCCCATCACTATCCTTAAAGACTGCATAAAACGTCAAAATATTGGAGTACATTTTTTGTTTCAGGCCTCATTTAAAACATCACATGCCATATTGCATTTAATTCTTCAGGCATTTGGATCACGGTATTAGCTAGGGAACATTTAGACTTTCATAACGAATTTTGCTAAAGGTACATATTGAGTAGGACCCATGGATGCCTTTTCTCATCAGGAACTCTGCAACACTAATTTTATTAATTCACTGAACACTACAGGAAAATGAATAGTATTAGCATATATCATAATAAAAGTATGATCCAGGAATATTTTCTAAAGTAATTAAACAAATGTTCATTAACATTTACTGTGCCTTTGAACTTTGATACCCATTAATGATTCCAAGTGAAGGCCACTACCCCACCCCCAAAGAGCTCCCAGTCAAGTGAAAAAAGAAAATTACTTATCTGACGAAAAATCAGAATTGAAAATTTCCACACCTTACAAGTCTAACCTTTTAATTAGCCATGTTAGCCATTGACTCCATAATTGATTCAGTTATGGTAATAGGCATTATTTACTATATCACCAGTTACTAACAGAGATAAAGTACCAGGAACTAAGCTGTACCGATAAGCTGGAGATTTTTTCTATCCACTATTAAGAAACAAATATGATCCTATGATCCTCATAATCGCCATCCTCACACTTGGACACCAGAGCATTTAAGTTGGCTCCCACAGGAGTATTTTGAAAGTGGGGTTAACTTTAAGTATTTGGATAAAATTGCTGAAGTCATTGCATTATAACCTACTATGGTTATAAAGAAGCATGTGCTTTGACATGAGACTGACCTGGGTTCAAATTCTAATTTTTTTCCTCAATTTACTGCATAGATCATAGGAAGAATGAGAACCTGTGCTTTGCCGAACGTTTATGAACTAATTAAAATACCAAGTAGCCATGGAGTAGCTAGCTAGCTTCTAATTTCAAGAGCTTTAGAAATATGTATGTATTGGGGCACTTGGCTGTCTCAGTCAGTAGAGCATGCAGCTCTTGATCTCAGGGTTGTAAGTTCAAGCCCCATGTTGGGCAGAGAAATTATTTAAAAATAAAGTCTTGAAACAAAAACAAAGAAAGAAAGAAGTATGTATATGCTCATTTAGCTTCACAACACACAAAACAAAGTGAGTTTATAATAGCAGTTCCTGTTTTATTTTAAACATTTTAAAAAAAAGAGAAAACTTTGACTTTAAAGATTTATTTATTTATTTTGAGTGGAGTAGGAGGGGCAGAGGAAGAGAGAGAATCTCAAGCCCACTCCTCACTGAGCCACTGAGCAGGGAACCCAGTGTGGGCTCAATCTCACAACCCTAAGGTCATGACTTGAGCCAAAATCAAACGTCAGACCTTGACCCACTGAACCACCCGGGTGCCCCCAATGGTCTTTGACTTTAAAAGTCATCTTTTCTCCTCACTTCCTTTCCTTTATCTCTTTCTCCTCCTTACTCAACTCCTTCATTTCTTCCCCCAGTATGAAAAAGCTTAAGGACATACATGCACACAAATCCTTGACCAATTAGAAGTGCTTCCTCCCAACTCAGAAGGTATTCGGAGTTTCAGCAAAGGACAGAACCTTCACTGTACTCGGGAAGTTTCCCTGAGGTCTCTCTGAACCAGCCTAGTCTGCCACTTCTTCTAGCCAGGATAGAGACGTTTGCCAAGTCTCTGCCATAGCCTGATACTAAGTCACTTAAAAAAAGAAAACAAAACAAACAAAAAAACAAACATAAACCAAAACAACCAAAACAAACAAACAAATTATATTGTTCTATAAGACAGAGTGAATAGAACACTCAAGGAATTTCAGTAAAGTCCTCTACTTGGAGGGGTTAGGCATGAAGACTCTGGTTAAGTGACTGTTTACCAAATGCCTAGAGGCAAGGTTTGTATCAAGAACATCTTTTGGAACACTACACTGCCTTTTACGGAAAATACAATAAAATGCACTGAACATTATAATGCATACAACTTCATTTTTGGAAGGATTCAAAAAGAATTATAGGATCTTGTCAGGCCCCAAGTCACACTATTAACATTAATCTTTATCACACATGCCTGAGGATACTGAGACTAAAAGTGGGCTTCCCTGCAAGACGTAATAGCATTTTTATGTACTTTGATTTTTTGTGTGTTATAAAAATAGACTCACAGTGAAAATAAATTATTTTGGGTTCTGGATAAACATATGCTTATGGTACTCAAAGAGTTTAAATAGATGCTAAAACCACTTTCTAGAGCAGTTCTTTCCAAAGGAACAAGTAAGGATGCCCAACTCATTCAAGATGACAGCCTATATAAATTGAATTTCGTGCATGATTTTCATTCTTCACTTAAATGCAAAATAGAGTTTAAAGCTATGCTTATTCTCTGAAAGTATCTGAGCGTAGGTCTGTTTTTCATCATGATGCACAACATATTTTTAGAAACATCTGCACCCTGGGAATCAGTATGGTCTCTTGTTTTTGGCTTCCCTGAATCTCATAGGGCACCATCTGTCCAAAGACATTTAAGCCTTTCACCAGTGTTATGTGATATAATAAAATAGTGATGATTTACCTTCCTGGGCAAATCTGTCACCTGATTCTTCTAGGTGGAGTGTCAGGTTTTAAAATTAAAATGTTTAAAGGAGGAGTATAATGGGGAATAAATTCCCCTAAACTGTTCTGAAATTTACTTCTCTCTTAACAGAGCATTGGATATAAAAATTAAAACTTTGCAAATGGTTCTCTTGTAAGTAACTTAGAAGGGAGCAAGGGGGGATCAAATAAAGCCATGAAGGAGAGAGCTAGTTGTCCAAGGTCTAGGAAGTCACATTCATGAGAGGTCCAACCCAGAGGTCAGCAAGCCAGGAAGCTACAGCAGAGAATACACTTGGAGGAAGGCCAAGAATCCAGCACTCTGTGCATTTGGGATTGAGTGAAAGTGCATAGGGAAAACAAGGATGAGGGAGTAGTTCCAGAAATAGGATTAAAGCAGAGGGCTTAAGAAAATAGAGTTATACTATGACCCAGCAATCAATTGCACTACTGGGTATTTACCCCAAAGATACAAATGTAGTGATCCAAAGGGGCACGTGTACTCCAATGTTTATAACAGCAATGTCCACAATAGCCAAACTATGGAAGGAGCCTAGATGTCCATAGACAGATGAATGGGTAAAGAAGATGTGGCATACAGAATATTATGCAGCCAACAAAAAATAACATCTTGCCTTTTGCAATGAAGTAGATGGAACTAGAAGGTATTATGCTGAGCAAAAGAAGTCAATCAGAGAAAGACAATTATCATATGATCTCACTGATATGAGGAATTTGAGAAAAAGGGCAGAGGATCATAGGAGAAGAGCAGAAAAAGTGAAACAGGACAAAACCAGAGAGGGAGACAAACCCTAAGAGACTCTTAATCTCAGGAAACAAACTGAGGGTTGCTGGAGTGGAACGGCAGTGGGAGGAATGGAGTGGCTGGGTGATGGACACTGGGGAGGGTATGTGCTATGGTGAGCGCTGTGAAATGTGTAAGACCGATGAATCTAAGACCTGTACCGCTGGGGCAAACAATACATTCTATGTAAATAAAAAAGAAAAAAGAAAAAGAAAAGAATAGATGTGGGACACCAGAGTGTTCAGCATCAGAAGCTGTCTTGTGGAAGGGCTGATATGAGAAACATAATAGACCAGGAGAAGCTGGGGGAACAAGGTAGAAAAACCTAAATTTCTTCTCCTGACGTCCCTTTAAAAAAAAAAAAAGAGTAATTATTTATTTGAGAGAGCACGCACAAGCCAGGGGGAGGAGCAGAGGGAAAAGCAGACTCCCTAACGAGAAGGGAATCCATTTCAGGGCTCAAATCCCAGGACCCCAGGATCATGACACCAAGCCAAAGGCAGGCGCTTAACTGAATGAGCCAACCAAGGCAGCCCTCCTCTCTTGACTTCTAAATACCCTAAGTGCCTCTCTCAGAGCCATGAGATGCTTTCAAAACAGGATGCTAAAAACCAACCTGTGTTACCAAAGCTTTCACAATAAAACTAAACACCTGGATTCTAGGGAGAGTCTCATTACTTTCTAAGCCTTTAAAATGCAATGCATTTGAAGGAGACTGTTGAACTAAATAGGGGTCCTTTGAAAAGATTATCTCTAAAGTGCATCCTCATTTATAAAGGTCCTTTTGTTTAGGAAGCACTTTTGACCATAGTTCTGGAAATACATTAACTGAAGAGGTCTTTTACCTCCTGACTTCTACTCAATTGTATTTTCCTTTGTCTGCCTTTATAGGAAATGATCCTTTTCATCATTGAGAAATTATTTTCTTTAAAAAAAAATTACACATTGTTTCTTAGTGGTGAAATTTTTCCTTGTGTTTTCAATCTGTAATGAAAAAAAGTCATGCTCTTCAACTATCCAACTCTTCAAAGAACAAAGTAATGTAAGCTTTCTTTACTCTTTTCACATATAAATAGATGGGCACAACATCAGTCTCAAATTGATGAAGACTTTGTAATAAATGAGTATCCTTCCATGACGCTCCTTCCATCTCTCCTGCTATAGTGTGAGCTCCTTGAAAGGAGGAGTGTGGTTATTAGGATACTTACATGAAACAATATTCAATAAATACTGACTATAAAATTCAATTCTCTGCAATGACTTGCATTCATCCCGAACAAATAGCACAGTTTGGTGGATCCCAACCTTTCTATCACCTAGGACTTATTGTAATCCTCTCTATAGACTATATATTTTGAAAGATGTTGTCTAACAAACAACCTGCATTAATTTTTTAACAAGATAACCATGAATTTTATTAACTTTCAAATAGTAAATCCCAAAAGAATGTCAGGCTGAGCAAGTAAAATGAAGAAGAATTGAGCCAGGTTTTTGGATTCTTTATCTACCTTTTCTACCTATCTTATCTACCTTATCTATCTACCTTATCAATCTATCAAGTCCTATGTAAAAAAAAAAAAGAACAGATTAAAAATGAAATTTAAAATACTATTTAAAGTATCAGTAGTAATAAATATGATCCACTAGGAATAAATCTATAGAAAGATATGAATAACATTGATGATTAAACAAAGACTTCAAAATAGAATTTTAAAGACCAAATTGGAGAAAGAAAGAAAGAAAGAAAGAAAGAAAGAAAGAAAGAAAGAAAGAAATAAATCATGCTTAGTCCAGAACTATAAAGATGTAAACTGTAGAGATGATCCCTCCCAAAAGCATTTACAATTTAGTATATTCTAATAAAAATCTCAACTTCTATCTTGGGGGAAACTTCCAAAGTCAACTAAAATTTCATGCAAATGCAAAGGGCCAACAAAAGCCAATATACACTCAAATAAAGAGCAAAATAGGAAGATATGCTTACAGAGTCCTTGAGTTTTTTTAGTGCCATAATAATCAAATTGACATGCTGATACGAGGATAGATATATAGAACACTGACAGAGAAAACAGAGCCCAGAACCAGCCTCCATTAATGGATCCTTGATATTTACTTAGCAGGATGCTATATGACACTGCAGAGCAATGAGAAAAGGATGATCCTGTCGATAGGGGGGCAGAAGACAACTGATAAGGGAAAAAATGAAAGGGATATTGCTAAGATAACAATGAAATTAAAACCCTCCCTCCCACCATATCCAACAGTCATGCCCAGTCAATGCCTAAGTGTAGAAAGTAAAATGATAAGACTTTTAGGAGATAATAAAGCAGTATCTTGACAATCCTGGGGTGGGGTAGGATTGTTTAAGCAAGACAGGAAAAAGCAACTCTATAAAGGAAGGAAGGAAAGAAGGAAAGAAAGAAGGTAGGGAAGAAGGGAGGGAGAATGGAAAAAAGGGAGTGTAGGAGAGGGAGGGTGGCTGGTAAGCAGGCAGGGTTTTTTTCTTTTTTTTTTTTTTTTAAAGAAGAAAGAAAGAAAAAGGTTAAAAATAGGCCATTGTTCAAATTGTGCCTCTGAAATTGTCCTAAGTCTGCCAAATTTGTTACCAGTAAGTCACATGGCAAGTAGACACATTGAGAGGAAGTTTTTAGAAACTTTTATAAAAATTGGACATGGAAAATTTATGTCTGCTGGGCCCAATTTAAAATTATGGCTTCATATCAAATGCCTTTACTTTTATGTATTTTATATTAATTAATTTCATTGTATTTTACCAAAGTAATAGCTAATGCCTAAGAAAAAAATTAATAATCTGCAGAGTTTGAGAAGTAGTGAGATAGTAATGAAATTAATTTAAAATTAATTAAAAAATAATTCTATTCATGAAAAGATACTCTTAAGATTTACTAAAAGACACTTTCAAGCCACAGAATGCAAGAAAATGTTTTGGGTTCTTTCATTATTTCTCTGACGTGTTAAATGCACATTTAATACACCAAAGAAAAGGGGCGCCTGGTGGTTCAGTTGATGAAGCATCTGACTTGATTTCTGCTCATGTCATGATTTCAGGGTCATGGGATCAAGCCCCACACTGAGCTCTTGCCTAGTAGGGAGTGTGCTTGAGATTCTCTCTCTCTCTCCCTCTGCCCCTCCCCCCTCAATAAATTAATCTTAAAAAAATTTAAAAAAGAAAAGAGATTAATGTTAAATGTAATGGTTGTACCCCATAGCAAAGTTATAAAACTCTCCTTTTAGCTTCTTTCATATCTCTACAGGTGTGTGTTTATTTCTTGAGCTATCAACTTCAGACTTTTTTTTTTAAGATTTTTATTTATTTATTTGACAGAGAGAGATCACAAGTAGGCAGAGAGGGCAGGTAGAGAGAGAGAGGAGGAAGCAGGCTCCCTGCCGAGCAGAGAGCCCGACGTGGGACTCGATCCCAGGACCCTGAGATCATGACCTGAGCCAAAGGCAGAGGCCTTAACCCACTGAGCCACCCAGGCGCCCTCAATTTCAGACATTATTTACTGTCTTCTCACGGTGATAGCCCAGGATTTACACCAGCATTCCACTTCCATTGTATAGCTATTGAAATTATCCATATTGGTTACCACTGAAACTTCTAAGTAATATAATACCTATAACTCTATTTCTTCTTCCAGTGATACTTCCTGACTCTATAGTTTGTCTATAGTTTGTCTCTAGTTTTTTCTATAGACAGAAGACTATTACTGTCTCTATCCATTGGTTTTGTTTGTTAATTTTTTTAATCATTCTTCCTTTTTGTCATCTACTGTAAGCCAGAAACTTTTTCACCTTTTCTAGATTTAATAATGTCTTGTTCATTGATTCAAAAAGGTCAAAATCAATAAATGCTGTTTATATTTTCAAAATTATGTAAATATTGCTTACTGATGGGCCAAGTAGTACAAAATAATGACTTTTTTTGCTCTTATTTTTTAATTTTTCTAGGCATTTATATTCCTTTTAAAAAGATTTGCATTAATAATATCATAATCATAATATCATTTTCTACTTCAAACCTACTTCAAACCTTCCATCAAGTCCTTTCTGATGCAGTCTGGTCTGGTTGCTATCTTTGTTAGCTGCATATGTGTCCTCCTGGGGTGTCCCTTCATTGTTTTCTCTTACTTTGCACCACTGCTACCTGTAGTAGGTTTCATTTTACCCACAACCCTCCCAACAAAAAAAGATATGTGCATGTCCTAATCCCTAAGACATTCTTTTAAAAATAAGGGGTCAGGGGGTGGGGAAGAATGTCTTTATAGATGTAATTAAGAATCTTGAGATGAGAAGATCATCCTTGGATTATCCATGTGGGTCCTAATTCCAATTACAGCTGTGCTTAGAGAGGTAGAGAGGATTGTGAGACAGACAGACAAAGAAGATCCCCATGTAACGAGGAGGCAATGCTATGGGGGATTCAGAGTGGATCGATAAAGCCACGCCTGGAGCCAACATAAGCAGGAAGAAACAAACAAATTCTTCCTGGAGCCTCCAGTGGGAAGATGGCCCTGCTGACACCTTGACTTCAAGCGTCTGGCCTCCATCACTATAAGGCAAAAAGCGTGTGTTGACACAAGTCACCAGTTTTTTGTACTTTATTAAAGCACTCTCAGGACACACACAGTCAGGAAGAGGGCTCATGAGGTGTGTGAGGCAGATGCCTTAGGTGCAAACTTTCATGGCACACTGAAAACTTCAGTTTTCACATTGAAAACTTCAATTTGAAGAAAAAATAATGTTTTAAATGCAAGTTTTTAATTAAATGAATGCAGAAAACCCATGAGGAAAAAAACACCAATATTTTAAAAATAGAAGAATCCGAGCCTGAACATGTAAAACACATTTTGGGACTCGCCCTGGTCCAGCCCAGCTGCTAGTCAACTACTCCAGTTCCGGGCTCCCTTGCTCACAAAAAGTAACTTCCTGCGACAGTTGGGAGGTATGTAATTTCTGAGCTTTTGGGTATCTAACAATGGCTTTGATTTTTTTTTTTTTTTAAGATTTTATTTACGTATTTGTCAGAGAGAGAGTAAGAGAGAGAGTGAGCACAAGCAAGGGGAGTAGAAAGATAGAGGGAGACGCAGACCCCCCACTGAGCAGGGAGCTGGATGCGGGGCTCTATCCCAGTACCCTGGGATCATGACCTGAGCCAAAGGCAGACGCTTAACCCACTGAGCCACCCAGGCATCCCAAACGAAGACTTTATTTTATCCTTACATCTGATCAATAACCTGGATGTTTAAGGATTCCTAGGTTGGAAAAAAAAAATTCCCAAGGAAATAAGAAGCTTTCCTTTAGTGTCTCCCTGCATTTAGTTTGGTGAGTCGGGTGGTAACTTGTTTCAGTCAGTGTGTGTCTGTGTGTGTGTGTGTGTCCCTCTGGAAACTTATCTATCCTCTGCTTTCTCAAATTATATAACAGATTCAGTGTTAAGCCTTTTTCTTTCATCTAACTCAACACTTGACAGGACTTTTTAATTAGAAGACATATCAGGGAAATTATTTTATATATTTTTAAATGTGTTCCCTTCTGTTTTATCTTTCCTCTCTTCTGGTGCTCCTATTAGCCATATATTAGAAATCTTGACCCCATCTTCTTATCTTTGCTTCCTTGAAGCTTTCTTTTTAAGAGAACATGTCTTAAAGATTCCCTCTCTTCTTCCATCT
This sequence comes from Mellivora capensis, assembly GCA_004024625.1. Classification (NCBI taxonomy): domain Eukaryota; kingdom Metazoa; phylum Chordata; class Mammalia; order Carnivora; family Mustelidae; genus Mellivora; species Mellivora capensis. The sequence continues at coordinate 94,983 of PISX010003798.1, read as the reverse complement.
TCCAACCCTTTGATTTTTAAAAATTTATATATATGTTTATATATTTAAATATATAAATACCTAAGAGATTGTTTTTTTTTCTCCAATTGTTTCTTTTGTAGAGTTATTGTTACTGGTTTATGAATACATTGTTTTCTTAAGTTTCTCTAAGATTATTCATTAGTAGTTATTTAAAAACTGTTTCCCTGCATTATCTTCAAATTACTCAATTTTTCTGATTTTTTAAAATTTATTTATCATTGCCTTTCTTTATCATGTTGTAAGAATTCTTAATATGGTTGGTGACCCTTTGCTGTGAATTTGTATTTCAGTGTGAACCAACAGAAATATTTACCTGGGTCTCTGCAGGTTGGAGTGGCTGTCAGAGTCAAAATACTTTACTGTGGGTGACTGAGGAGCTCCCTATTGTGCTGGGAACCTCTCTATACCAAAATGCAGAGTTCTTTCCTGTTCTAGATCTCCCTAAACAGTCCACTCATATTTTCAGAGAAGATCCTTCCTGTTCGACTTATGATGTAGACTATTTGTTAGGTATTCTGCACAAATGGGTAGGGCAGAAGATAGCTGTAGAGACAATCAGTTGGATATTTTGTTAATATCTCTTCCCATTCTCCCTCCTTTTTCTTCCTCTCTCCAATTTGAGGTTCTCCTTGGTACTCAAGCTTCTGCCAGGCAGATCAACACCATCATCCTTAGCTGTAATCCGCCCGATCAGTGATTATAAACTGATTGTGCAGCAGAATCACCTGGAGGGCTTATTAAACAACAAATCACTAGGCAACACCCAAGAGCCTCAATCAATAGGTCTGGGGTAGGGCCCACTAATTTGCATTTCTAACCAGCTCCCCTGTGATGCTTACACATCTGATCAAGGACCACTCTGTGAACTACTACTCACAGCTTACTTAACTTGCCTGAACATCACAAACATCCGGGGCTCTCATCCCAGGACTGTTCTCCAGGTCCCACATCACTCTGACAATTTCAAATTGGTACACTTACCCCTCCTCCCTCCACAGAGATGATCATCAGGGAAATTTGGTTGGCTGCAGCCTCTTAGGGCTTGCTTCATTTCTCCCCTGCTGCATCTGAATTTTGTTGTCTATAGATTGTTGCATCTGTTGTATACATATGTCCCACATTTTTTCTTTATTGTTTCGGGGTTGTACCTTCCAATTCTTATAAAGTTTTTCTATCAATGCCTCAAGTGTTTTTGGGAAGAGATATAAGCTTCATTGGTAAATAAACCATCTTCAAACAGAACTCAGTTAAAGATACAAAATATAAAGATGACCCCTTCCTTTCAGGTACCAATTTAACTGGCACTTGGATCACAAAATTGATATGATGTGTTCATCAGGTAAGAGGAAAAATCTTCAACATTAGGCATTGAAAGGTCAATATATTAGTTTCATGTGAAACTAACTAAAAGCTTAAACTTTAAACAAAAGTTGTAAGTTTCTGGGATTTAGTAATTTAAATCAAGGTCTTGCATTGAAATTATTTCCTTTTGTAAAGTTCTTTCCAGTTGTTGCCATTCTTCCCAGCAGCCCTCACAGGAGGTAGTAGGGATGCTACCCCCTTAAAAGTAAGGTTTGAAGTACCATGACATGATATCCATAGCCACACAGTCAATCCACCTTCAAGGAATTATGCCCAAAGCCTCTGAAAACCAGGCAACAGACCAATTCACAAAGTTCATTTTCATAGCAATGAAAATATTTGCATACACTTGGATATGTACTAAAACAGGAATCTCCAGGAGAAGCAAGACAGAAGTAGATGTGCATTGTAATATAATGACTTTGCCTTTAGAGGCAAGGAATTATAGATGTAATGATGACTCATTCCTTGGGGAGTTTCTGCTTTGACTACGTCTTTGTCATGAAGAACAAACAAACAACCCCATAGAATAAAATAAAATAAAATAATAAAATCGTGGTGATGGATCATATGCTCTGCTGGACTGAAACCTCCTTGAAGGGACAACATTATCTAAACTGAGTTCTTTTATCTTTTCAAATAAAGAATACAGTCAGCTCTGTCACTGACCCTAGAGACCTGCTTTTACTCTTTGCATGAGAGCTTCTTATTAAGCCCTCCTACAGTAGTTTCTCTGATGAAGTATCTTAGACAGTAACTATCAGCCAAAGAGAAGGGAATGAAAGCAAAATAAATTTTCAACTCTAAACTTATTAAACCTCTGGCACAAATCATCACAACACTTCTGCCATAAACCATAACAATCCACAGAGATGCATTATTAAGGGACAACATGTTAATAGTTATTCTTTCAAGAATATCCCATTGTACCATGATTAAAAACAGTTAGTTAACCAAGATCTGTTCAGCAGGAATTGATAAAATTACAATCTATTTAAGTATTTGCCATTATCATACCATTTAATAAAGGGAATATAATAATTAATAGCTTCCAATAATCCAAAAAGATTCAACTATAATAAGTAAACACAGGGCACCATGGAATAAATAACTACATTATAAAATAAAAGAGTGCGGTATCATAGAGGAAGAAGTTATGGTGCTATTTTTTGTAAACTTGAAACAATATACATGCTATGCTTCGGTATGTATCAGAATCATCTGGGAGCTAATAAAGAAAACAGCCTCACTGAAGAAGGAGAAGGCCTGGACATAGTTTCCTTACCAAACTCCTTAAAAAGTGCTGCACTTAGGAGTTAATTAAAATATGAGAGAGGTAAGGAAAGGGGCAGGGGAGAGGGAGAGAGAGAGAGAGATCAACAGTACAGAAGGCTTTTGATATTAAAATGATTCCTACCTCCCATTTTAAGTAGACAAAATACCAGGAGAAAACTTCTCAGAGATCTCTCTGAGATGGTGTCTCCATCTACATCCCCATGTTCAGGAGAGTATAATGTTCCAAATGTCTTCGGGTTCTGAACACTGACTTACTAGTGTTTCTACATAGAGGAAGTTTCCAGCCTCTCTGTCCACTCCAGGAGTACAGGGTAAAAGAGACTATACCCAACGTCTGAAAGAAGCCTGGTGGCTATTGAAGAGAGAACATGCTAGAGAAATCAGCAATACCAGCTAACATGGGGCTCGGGCATATTCCTCTCTAATTTGAGAAAATAATTTTCAAAATTGAACAGAACTGAAAAATAAGTACCATTTATCCATTTAATTAAAATATTGAATTCATTTTTTTTGTGCACAATAATTTTTCTTTACTGGAGATAAAAAATATATTTATATATATATATATATAGTCTCCATCTCATGCCCGCTTCCAGGTTAGTGTGTGAGGTCCATTGCTCATGCCGACATTGGGCCACCCAGGGCTCAGCTCCCCCCAAACAACACTGAATTAAAGGCCCACTGAGGCTTGGGGTACCTGAGTGGCTCAGTTAGCTAAGCGTCTTGAGTCTTGATTTTGGCTCAGGTCATGATCTCAGGGTTCTGAAATTGAGCCCCGCATGGGGTTCTGTGCTTGGCAGGATATGTATGAGATCTTCTCTCTCCTTCTCCCTCAGCTCCCACTTGCATGCACACACACTCTGTTTCTCTAAAATAAATAAATAAAATCGTTTGTTTGTTTTTTTAAGGTTTACTGAAGCTTGAAATAGGGAAACATTTGAAAACTGCTTTCTGAAAGGGAAAGCAGTTACTGCTTTAGAATAGAAAAGGTGAGGGCACCTGGGTGGCTCAGTGGGTTGGGGCCTCTGCTTTGGCTCCAGTCATGATCCCAGGGTCCTGGGATGGAGCCCCTCATTGGGCCCCATGCTCAACGGGGAGCCTGCTTCCCTTCTTCTCTCTCTGCCTGCCTCCCTTCCTCTCTCTGCCTGCCTCTCTGCCTACTTGCAATCTCTGTCTGTCAAATAAATAAATTTTAAAAAATTTTAAAAAAAGAAAAAAGATGAAAGCCCCAGTTTTCCTCTGTGGAGGCCAGATGGGAGAGGAGGCCAAGAACACTCACTGTCTTACCCTTCTTGCCATGTCAGGGACCATCTAAAGACACCAAAATGATCTCTGGACTATGGGGCCTTGAAGGATCTAGAAGATGAACTTTGAATACTTTAATGCTCTCAGTTTATGATCATTAACAGATATTTTGACTACTATGTGAAGACTCAGATATTTTCTGAATCTAAGATCCCATGACTCTTCAAAACCCCACTGTCTGGGTTGTTTCTATACTATAACTAAGATCTTTTGACTTGTAATTTGATTACTTGACACCCAGATACACAGAGAAGTCCTGGGACCCAGGAATCAGGGACTTCATCATCAGCTCCCCTGCCCTATAATTCCCACCCTTCGGTGACAATTCATGTTTGATTGCTTCTCACAGCCCTGGCTGGACACTAAGACACTGTAATGCCCACTGTGACTACATCAGGGAGGATGGCAGATGTAGTTTCCCCTGATTTTGGGAAGCTTCCCTCTCAGTGGGGTAGGCAGGTGCTAAAGAAATAATAATAAGATTACAGCAAGGAGTCATTATGAAGGACATTTGAGGCATGATGCTCTAATAGCAGTTAGCAGCAAGCCTTAGAGAAAACAAGGATATTCCAGAAAAAGAGACATCAATACATAATTCAAGGATGCCTGGGTGGCTCAGTTGGTTAGACATCTGTCTTCGGCTCAGGTCATGATCCCAGAGTCCTGGGGATTGAGTCCCACATTGGGATCCCTGTTCAGCAGACACTTCTCCCCCTTCCTTTGTCTCTCCCACTATGCTCATTCTCTCACTCTCTCTTTCTCCCTCTTTAATAAGTAAAATCAAAACAAAACAAAACAAAACAACAACAACAACAAGAGAACTCTTCAGAATGAATAGGAAGGGGCTTAACCAGGAACCGAAAAAAAGGACCTCCAGGAGATGACTCCATATTCCAAGTCTCAGTGTGGGAGGAAACAATTTACTCAAAGAACTGAAAAAGATTATAATGACTAGAGTATGGCAGAGAAACTAGTGGATAGGGTTGACCATGAAAGAAGGAGGGGAAATGATGAAAGGAGGAAGCCAGATCATGTAGGACTTTTAGATCATTACAGAGTTTAGATTTGAACCTAGAAACACAGAAAATGATTGAACAACTTTACATATTTTTTAAAAGACAATTTTATCCTCTGTATAGGAAATAGATTGTCATCTAATTAACAAACAACTGTAGGAGAAGCAGTCAAGGGATGATGGTGGCTTCTGTTTAATTAGAGCCAGTAGACATAGAAAGAAATAAACACAACGAAAATATACAGTTGTAGAGAGACAATCTTTGGCAAAGTAGCAAGGGCAAAATTATGGAGAGAAGATAGTCTTTTCAACAAATGATGCTGGAACAACTAGACAGCTACATAAAAAATGAGGAGTAAACACATACTTTACACCCTTAATAAAAATTATTCAGAATAGATAATATATCTAAATGTCAAACAAAAAATATAAAACTTCTAAAAGATAACATAGGAGAATATATAAATGAGCTTGGATATGGTGGTGACTTTTTAGAGATGACACCAGAAGTATGATCCATGAAAAAAAAAAGATAAACTAGAGGTCATTAAAATTAAAAACTTCTGCTCTGTGAAAGCCATCATCAAGAGAATGTGAAGACAGAACACAGACTGAGAGAAAATATTTGCAGGAGACATAGCTGATAAGGCACTGTCATCCCAAATATAAAAGGACTCTTAAAACTCAACTCTATGAAAATGAACAATTGAAAAAATGAGCAAAAGGGCTGAACAGACACCTCACCAAAGAAGATACACAGATGGCAGATAAGCACATGAAAAGATGCCCCGTGTCCTCTGTCATCAGGAGAATGCAAATTAAAACAACAAGATACCACTACATGCTTATTATTATTATGACACTAAATGCTAGCAAGGATGTAGAGCAATAGGAACTCGCATTCACTGGTGAGAATGCAGAACGGTACTGCTACTTTGGAAGACAATTTGGCAGTTCCTTATAAAACTAAACATACCTTTACCATTCAATCTAGTAATCCCATTCCTTGGTATTTTACCTAAAGGAACTAAAATTATGTCCACACAAAACCTGTGTATGAAAGTCTGTAGCAGTCCTATTCCTATTTGCTAAAACTTAGAAGCAACCAAGATGTCCTTTGGTAGGTAAAAGGATAAATGGACAGTGGTACCTTCAGAAAATGCAATATCATTCGGCACTAAAAAAAAAAAAAAAAAAAAAAAAAAAAAAAAAAAAAAAAAAAAAAAAAAAAAAAAAAAAAAAAAAAAAAAAAAAAAAAAAAAAAAAAAAAAAAAAAAA
>PISX010003798.1:0-88606 GCA_004024625.1 Mellivora capensis | reverse complement strand
ACATTCTGGAAAAAAAAAGCACAATAAAGAAGACAGTAAAAAAAATATCACTGGTGGGGCGTCTGGGGGGCTCAGCCTTTAAGCGTCTGCCTTCAGCTCAAGTTGTGATCTCAGGGTCCTGGGATCGAGCCCCGTGTTAGACTCTCTACTCTGTGGGGAGTCTGCTTCTCTCTCTTCCACTCGCCCTGCTTGTGTTCCCTCACTCACTGTCTCTCTGTCTCTGTCAAATAAATACATAAAATCTCAAAAAAAAAAAGGATCAGTGGTTGCAAGTAGTTATACATTTCATTATATATTTGTCAAAACCAATAGAATATGCAACACCAAGAGTGAACCCTTAAGTAACCCATGGACTTTGAGTGATACTGATTTATGTCAGTGTAGTCTCGTCAATTGCAGTACCTGTACCACTCCGATGTGGAATGTTAATAGTGGGAGAGGGTGTGTGTATGTGAGGGAAACAGGATATATGGGATATGGGATATATATCCCATATAAGATATATGGGAACTCTCTGTATCTTCTATTCAATCTTGCTGTGAACCTCATAGTGCTCTGAAAAAGTAAGTCTATTTTAAAAGGGAAAAATGTTTCTTAGACTAAACATGGCTTGCTGTTTGATAAGAATGTTTTAGGTGGATGAGAGAGAAAAATTAAATTGCACAGGTTTTTCTCTTGGACAAGTCAATGGATGGGGTGTTATTTACTGCAGTGGGGCTTACCAGAAGAGGGAAGTAAGAGGATAACCAGGCAAGAGAAATTGAAGAGGAAATCAGATTCCTGGTTTAAGCTAATTCAAGTCCTTTAGTCCTTGCCCTCCCTCCCCACTTTTTTCTTTTCTTTTTTTTTTTTTTTAATTTTGAATCTAGCCTGCATCTCCTAACGTGTTTCATTGAAAAATGTCAGCCAATTATGGGCTAGGAATAGCTTCGTTTTGATATAAAAGTGCAAACAAAAACAGATGTCCTTGTACACATTAAGAAAAAACATGATGGTTTAGAGGAAAGAATGTGATTTTGAGGTCTGAAAGACCTGGGTTTCAGGTAAATTATTTAAACTGTCCCTCAGTCTCCTCCTAAGGGTTATGGCATGCAAGGTGGTTGGGAGGGACAAAAATTATATTGTTTTTTAGGGAAGTGTCACAAAGTTGATCTTCACACCATAAAAGCAAGTGTTGGGATTATACACTGGGCACTTCTCACATTTTAACATGAATATGGCAGCTGCATAAAAATATAATACAATTAGGTGGAAGTGAAGTAATCTTGAATACATACCCAGAAGTGGTGAATTCTGGAATTCTCCTGATATTTAAACTATGAGTTGAGTCTTGATAGCATCCCTTTTATTTATTTATTTTTGTTAAGATTTTTTTTTTTTTAATTTGACAGAAGAGCAAGAGACCACAAGCAGGGGGAGCAGCAGAGGGAGAGGGAGAAGCAGGAACCCTGCTAAACAGGGAGCCTGATACAGGCCTGATCCCAGGACCCTGGGATCATGATGGAGCTGAAAGGAGATGCTTAATTCACTGAATCACCCAGGTGCCCCTATACCACACCTTTTATTGAAGATTCTCTACCCTCTTCTAGAAAGAGAGCTATAGGTGTTCTTTTATGTAAGTCGTACCAGGTAGTAGGTCCTCAGGACATTTCAAAGCCCATTCCAAATGGTAACATGTAGATTTCTCTTCTGTTGCCTCCTTGATCTTTCTTTTCCCAAAAGTAGTTCTTTCAAAGATTTACCTATAGACATTCTAAAGTATACAAAGGGAGCCTATAATATTAAAGAATTAAATAATACAGACTAAGTACCTACTGAATGCTAAATATGATAGAGGGGAAAACAATCAAACAAGAAAAACACAACCAAAAAAAACCAAAAAACAAAAAAAAACCCACAACCACCAAGAAGGTATAAAAACGACCTACACTGAGACTGGGAAAAATAACGTAAAGCTTTAGGGAAAAGGTCTTATGCCATCCACAAAATAATACAAATGCGGACATAAACAGACCGGGGACTAAGAATTCTCCAATCATTCGGGGTTTCCCCTGCAGAGAGCAGGCATAGCAGACCTCCTGGGTAACACACTTTAGTCTATAAACTGTTGAGGGCAGTTTAGTAGAGCTCTCTCTGCTTTCTGTAGGATGGGCAGAACGGCCAGTGTGACCGGGAGTCTTCATGATGAAAATTGGCAGCCTTGACCCATGTTGACCACATTTGTAGTTTTCCCCCCATTGGTGACCTACCACATGTAAGCCTTCCTTTGGCCTCTAATTTCTGAGGCACAGCAGCCGAGCGAAAAAGTATGAAAAGGTTACTCATTATAAACTGGAAAATGGATAAACTCATAATTTCTCAAACATGTGAAACACATGTCCCCCAGGTAAGACCTTGCACTCCAAATGTCAGGCCAGAGCGAATTCTTAAAGCTGAGTTATAAAGCTCCGAAAATGGAGTTTATAATGAAAATGTTGACAGGCTCTTGGAGCCACTGTAGTATAGAAAATTTAATATGTCACCTTGTTTTACAAGATTTTACTGGCATAGAAGAAAATTAAAACATTTAACATCTTTCACTTCACCAAATTGCTTCCCTCCTCCGAGGTATGGTGCCATTTCTGTGCTATTTCATTTATAAACATCCTTTTTATCGTCACGGCCCTAGCATGGGCCTGCTCAGCTCTACACCCCCAGTATCCTTTCCAAAGCAATGACATGCTTACTGGGGCAGCATTACCTTATAATTGCATTCACATTTTCTGAAGGTATGTTAAGTTGGAAGAGTTCTGGTGGAGGAGGGATTGAATTATTTACATAGCTGCACAGGCAACATAAATAATGCTGATCATTAAAATACTTTCTAAGCGCCTTACAAAAGGCCTTAAAAAAAAAAGAAAGAAAGAAAGAAACATTTGTACTGCAGATATTTACACAAATCCAGGGGCGATAAAAGAAAGGATAGCCTAGCATTGGAAAAAACATATTTAAATCCTCTGGCAAGATGGAATGACTGCCTGCATTTTTTAACACAAGTAGACAACAAGCATCCTAATGAGGAATGAGGGCACCTGGATGGCTCAGTCTGGAGAGCATGTGGCTCTTGATCTTAGGGTTGTGAGTTCGAACCCTACGCTGAGTGTAGAGATTACTTAAATAAGTGAATAACCTTCAAATAATGAGGGGTAATTTTCTAAGTCAGTTATAAATAATCAAGATTCATGTAAAAACAAAGGTAGTAACGCAAGTCAGATTACTAACATGAATCTCCTAACTCTAGCAATGTTTTCATATCTGTAATGACCATCTACTTTCATGATGTGTTAAACACCAACTGGGGTAACCTGTCCATTGGCCATTCACATGCTTTCTCAGAAGGAAGAGTCCCAACATAATGTGAGCTAGTCCACAGAAAGCTCCCCAGAGCTATGGCAGACTTTGGATAAGTGAGAATTAAGAGGTGTTATGTTTCAGTAGCAGGAAGAATAAAGTCAAAACCTTGGATATTACCTAAATACTTTGTCATGAAGTTGTCATTTCATTAACTCCGATTACTCAGGAAGATGGACTGATTCCACAGCATTGGTGCTCAGAGATTTAAAGAGGCACCTTTAAGCTCACATGTTTGCCCAGGGCCTTGTGTGGATGGGAAACAGGCCAGACAGGTAGAACACCCAGGGCATATGGATGTGTGTCCCCATAGAGGAGAAGAGGGCTTCTTCACAGAGCTTCTCTCTTCCACTCTGCTGCAGAGCACTGAGGGAATTTTCAACAATACCCCAATTTTGTTGTTAATAAACCTTCATTCATTGAGCCTTTACAAAGTTCCGGGCCCTTTACTTAGCACTGCTTGGTTATCTTCACAGCAACCTCATTATGGTAGGCCCATTTTATAGAGAGAAAACAAAGCCCAGAATATTCCCATAGGTGGCCAAGTTTACAGAAATAGTGAAGAACCAGAGACAGGATCCAAAGTCCTGGCTGGCTGGTTCTGAAGCCCAATGCTCCTAACCACTGTGCTCTACTGTGCAACTAACTGGGTTCTTAGGAATCTGTTTGCCCAGGGGGGCTATGATATAATAAGATCTGCATCTTCACAAAGTCAGTGACCAGTAGAGGAGTTGAGGTATGAATGTGTATTATCAATATATAGTGTGCCATATTCCATGCTCTAATAAGACACCAGGTCACTGTGTCACAGGTTCACACGAAACCCCAAGTCACTAGTTAACAATTCCTAAAAGATTGGCTGCATGAATTGAGTCTTGTAAAAATAAAATGCAAGAGTTAGTGCAAAGGATGAGAAAGTAAGACATACAGAATAGTGTGCAAAGCCATGAGCACTAGAATATGCCTGTTTAAGAAACTGCTATAAAAACTGAAGAAATAAGTGGGGGTGGGGTTATACACAAGGATACAGAAGCAAGTGGGGCCAGAGTCTGTAGGGTCTTTAGGATACTAGAGAAAGTTCCCATTGTTCTGTGGTCTGCCCATATGACCAAATGCCCTTTTAACAGTATATATAAAGCGTGGGAAATTCTGGTTTCTACCTAAAAGTCACCTCAATCCCAAGTCATGGAGTGACAACTACTAGCAAACAGAAGAGACACATATCAGGAAAATCACAGGACACAGGTGAGCGTTATTCTCCCAGGTTGCTATCCTTAAGATTCTCTTTCTCACTTGCTACCTCTCTCCTTTTTTTTTTTGTAAGTGAGGCAAACACCCTTGGCTGTGTTTTGACAGTATCTTCATAACACCTGCTAGAGTAAGCAGCAGATTTCAGTGATATTTATTTATTTATTTATTTATTTATTTATTAAAGATTTTATCCATTTATCTGACAGAGATCACAAGTGGGCAGAGAGGCAGGCAGAGAGAGAGGAGGAAGCAGGCTCCCGCTGAGCAGAGAGCCCGATGCGGGGCTCGATCCCAGGACCTTGGGATCATGACCTGAGCCGAAGGCAGAGGCTTTAACCCACTGAGCCACCCAGGCACCCCTTCAGTGATATTTAAAAGTTAAGGAGAAGCCAGCTCTGTTCGCTCAATGGTAAAAAAACAAAACAAAGCAAAACAAAACAAAAAAACACTGACCTCTGATGCTTTAGGTCCAAGCTAACAAAATGAATCTACCAATATTTGTTAAAATACAGATACCCTTTGACTCAACGATTGCATTGCTAGGAGTAGATCTTAAGAGACGTGCAAAAGTTAGGCACGGCAGAGTATTCACTGAGTACAAAAATATACATGAAGGCATTATGAACCAAAGGGAAAAATTAGAAATAAACCAATATCAATATATGGATGGAAACTATAAAATCTTATAGAGGAATTAAAGAAATGAGACTCATTGGTTAGAGTAAGAAAAGCTACAGAGTATAGGATAATCAAATATTCTCATTTATGTTAAAAACAATCAGTAAAGGGATCAAGGTATACATTTGTTGTGATGAGCACTGTGTGATGTACAGAACTGCTGATCACTCTATTGTACACCCAAAACTAATACAACACTGTATGTTAACAACACTGGAATTAAAACAAAAAAGGACAATAAAGACGGGAAGTAGACTGATGGTTTCTAGGGTATGAGGGGAGGGATGGAGATGCTCCCGAGTCAGAAAGTGATGAGGGCTGTACAGCTTTATGAATATACTAATAATGAGGGAATTACCTGCTTTCAAAGGTGAAATTTTATGGTGTGTGCACCATTTCATAATAAAAGCAAACCCCAGATATATGCAATGTGTATGTGTTGCGGAGGTTGTGGGTGTTTAAAGGAGACATTTACTCTATCTACAACTATATCCTCCAAACACAGGCACCTCCAGGCCTGAGAATCAACTGGAAATAAATGTGGAGAAATAGCCACAATGTTTGCTCATGAAGTACCCAGTGCCCTGTGGGACCTACAGGATGCCCTTGGAAGCAATGTTTGCATCAAAGAAATACTAATTCTGTGTGTCATGTTCCAGGTTTTGGAGATGAATTCTCCTTGCAACAGGGGCCACAAAAGTCCAATCCAATAAAATCAACCGGCACTGAAACATAGGGTTGAAACTATATACAGGCTTTATTAATCCTTAACACACTTTCTTAAATAGACTCCTACTTGGTGAAATGCTCCAAATGAAATTTCAGCAAGTGAAGTTTCCTGAGCAGCCCCTTTTAAGGGTGGTAGAGCTTCAGGGTTACAATTAAAATGATTTTTTTTTGGTAAAGTACAATTTTTAACAATGTGCATAACAACAAAAATAGAGGGAGGGGCTATCAATCAAACAGTAGGTTTTATGACTGGTGTTCATCAATGGATTGAAGACATAGAGGCTTCAACAGGAAGAGCCGTCTAAATGGAAAGATGTGTGAGTATATGGGCATATTGTCTCTATGGTGTGTATTTGTGTCTAAATATCTCTGGACAACCTAGGCTGCACTATAGACAGTATAAACCTAATTGTTTAAAGATCATAATGGAAAACATGCAGACGATACAACACAGATGCTCTCTCACACACATATCCTCCACCAGCACCGATAATTATCGAACCATTTACATGCAGTTACTCTGACCCCGGCTTACTAGATTTTTAATTAGTCATACTACCCCAGCCTTCACTGCCTTAAGGAAATTAAAATAATTATTTTGGGCTCCTGAACCCAATTCCAATGTGTAGAGAAGGTTTTTCTGCAGCACCAATAATTCTCTGGACACCAACTGGGTGTTCTCAAAATGCAACTCAATTCTGATCTCCACCCACCTGGTGACAGATCAGATTCCAAAGGTTAGGGGTTCAGTCCTTCTGCCCCCGCACTCCCCACTTCAGAGGCTAGTTAGTCAAAAACCCATGTTTTCACCTGTGCTTCTCACCCACTGACTATAACCTGGAGGTTCCAACTATCTCCTCCTCAGGTTAGATCAATTTATTGGAGCACCTCACATAATGCAGTGAAATGTTTTATGTACTAGATCACTGGCTTATCATAAAAGGGTATAACCCAGGGGCAGCCACAAGGAAGAGATACAAGGACAACGTGTGGGGAAAGGGTGCGGAGTTTCCCTGCCCTTCCCAGGCACCATTCTCTCAGCACCCAACAGGGAAATTCTTGGAACCTTCTTTGGATTTTTAAGGAGGATTCAATACATAGGCATGACTGATTAAATCACTGACCATTAGCTACTGACTGGATGTCCAGCCCATCTCCCCTCCATCCTAGGAGATCAAGGGGGTGGTAGTGAAATTTCCAACCCTCTAATCACTTGGTTTTTCTCCTTCTAACCAGGGTCCACCCTTGAGTGGGATCCCAAAGTCAACCTCATGAACATAGCAAAAGACCTTAGTAGCTCTCAGGAGTAAGAAAGTACCCAGGGTTTTAGGAACTCAGTGCCAGAAACAGGATGAAGGCCATATAAATACTTATTTTCAATCACAGTATCACAGTCCCAGAGCTCTATATGGTCCAGTTAAAGCAGGTACATCCATACCTGAGAGGCATTTAGAGACAAGCCCAGTTAAGAACCTGAAATGAACTGTGTGAACAAAAGTATCTTCTCAGTTGTTTTTAGAGGATTTCCAACCTTCCCTTCAGTGGAAAACACTGAGCCCCGGAGCTAAGGCAATAGTTTTGATCTTTTAATAGAAAGCCTCAAAAAAAAAAAAAAAAAAAGCCCTCTAAAGAATTTTCAGCTAAGCGGTGGGAGAAGCAGATTTAAATATATTAATACTATATTACATTATTTATTATGTAAGAGTGTGTGTGTGTGTGTGTGTGTGTGTGTGTGTGTATTCCCAGTGTACTGTGAAATGAGATGGTAGATTGGGACCTACTCTGCTTATTTTTTTGCTATCAAAAATACCCAACATTGCTGTTTCGTTATTGCTGTTTTATGCTAAACTCGGGATTTAAGTTTCAAAACAAGTTACTTGCCGCATCAAGAATACGTGGCTCCTTGGGGCGCCTGAGTGGCTTAATGGGTTAAAGCCTCTGCCTTCGGCTCAGGTCATGATCCCAGGGTCCTGGTCCTGGGATCAAGCCCCTCATCGGGGCTCTCTGCTCAGCGGGGAGCCTGCTTCCTCCTTTCTCTCTGCCTACTTGTGATCTCTGTCTGTCAAATAAATAAATAAAAAATCTTTAAAAAAAAAAAAAAGAATATGTGTCTCCTTCATGTCTCCCAACGGCTCTGTATTCACTAGGAATCAACTTTTCTGATTTATTCTAATTCTCACAGTTACTGAATAATAGGCTTTTAAACAATTATGGGAGTAATGGCCAATAGGTTAGACTGCTTATTACAGAATATATGGAGATTGTAGGTATAAAATTAGACTATTAAAAAACAATAATTTCCTAAAGGGAGAAGAGTAACTGTTTTCACTAACAGTACTTTCACCTACATTCTAAAAGGAAAAGTTTCAAATGATGTAGGGACTACATACACCGAGATTTTCTATGATTTCTTTTAACTAACATAGTTTCTAGAACATCCCCTGAGTTTAACGGTTTCCTTACTTTGTAGAAAAACTTTGTATCTAATATAAATATCTCAATTCAAGGGTCGTTATATAATATTACATTTAAATAATAAATTTTACTGTGGACATAAAAAATATAATAAGAAAAGAACCAGGACCTGTGATAGGTTCGTAAAAGTAAAAATGTTTTATTAAATTTATTATCAGTCATAATTTCATCAGAGATTTACAATGATGTCACCTGAGCTATCTACTTACTCTAAGTCTTTGTTAGGCCTGACATTTATACAAAAAAAAAAAAAAAAAAATTCAAGCTTTTGTATTCCAAAGGGGTCTTCTAGAATGCAAAACAGTTTTCTGTTACTATCACTGAGTTATTTTAAATATTACTTCTGCATTTTTATTATAGTACCAGCAAAAATTACACTGCAACTAGCTTAACGTTTAAGGAAAAAAAAATGAAAACAAAACAAAACAAAAAAACAGTGCTCTTAAGATAATGATTTTTAGAATGAATTATTAGCTATTTCCATTTTCATATGAATTAGAATTCATAACAAAGAAAGGAAATGAAAGGTAGGAAGATTTTTAAAATTTGTTTTGTTGATGTTTCTACTATAAAAAGCCCTGTCAAGTGCTCTTTTGTAATTTTTATAATGTAGAAGGTGTCTTTCCACTGTGCATATTTTTCAGGAATATATTTCTATTTTAATTTTATTGCAGAGTTAATTGACTTAGGAAGGAGGCAACTAAAAACCCATTCTTTAAAATGCAATTATTTAAGGCGAGGATGCAGGAGGATGTGGGTAAGGAAGCACTGGGGCAATGTTGGTGATTATCCCAGTTTTATTTAGCAATAAAATTAAAAGAAAATTATAAGATTAGCATGCACACAACAATTACTTATAACACCACATTTCCTTCCTATATATACATATGTTTTACTCTCATGTTTTAACCACAAAACAATAGGAACATTTAGCTAGCTGAAGATAATTAAGACCATTAAGAATTATGGTGTCTGAACAATTTATTTTCCTACTCACTGTTTGAAAATAAATACTATCCTTGTTGGATTAAAATTAAAAAAAAGCTTTGCTCTGTAACTGTACCTTCCCAAAATAGAATTTTGAGAGTTTTCAAGGGCCTTGGGTTACATTTTCTAAACTGCTTGACCAGATGAACTTGACCTTCTAGGCAAGATTCTTATATTTGTTCCTGTACAGGAAAGGAATATGAGCATTTTTCATTCTGTTTCCTTTATATAACATTTGAGTGACCTGAGGCAATGTAGTTTATTCTCCTTTTTCTTAAGACAAGCTCCTTTTTCTGTTTCCTTTTAAGTAAAAACGTAAAGGTCAGATTATCATTTCACAAAATGCTCCATTCAGCTGAGGTGATTCTAGCTTCTCTCACCATAATATGCTTTCACTAATTATTTCATAACTCATTTAAATGGGAGGCATTCTGGAAGGGAATTCACTGCAACAACTCCTCAAGTAACTAATCATTTTTTTTTAACACAGGGGAATTTTAATTATAATGCCTGTGTTATTTAAAAGCAGTGTGTGACAATTTGCATCTTGAAACATCTATTGTAATAAGGAAGAAGAAAAAAATATGCTCCTGAATGAAATAACAATTCAAGTAAAGGCAATTTAGTTGGCCTTTTATTTGCTTGATTTTCAAGAAACAGAAAGAAAAAAATGCTAATTGAGCCTGAATTATGAAACCACTTACAAAGATTAAAAGATAAGAAAAATCTTACCCCTATAAAGAGTATATATAAGCTTATTTTTAAAGTTATATGTTCTCTATACTTTAGGAGATATTTATCGTTTGTCATCATTTAATGCATAATGATGGTAGCAAAATCTCTCATTTGAGAAGAAAACAACCAAATCATTGTGTTTCCCCACAAGGAGTTGATATTTTCAAGGTACTAAATGGATAAATAAAACCTATTATTATTATTATTATTATTATGACAATGACTATTCTTTCCCTTTGTTTATATTTTGGAGAGTTTTATTGGTTAAAAATAAATGACTACTTAGGAAACTATTCACAGTATCCTTACATCTAATCCTCAGATTGAGAAGCAAAGTGATAAGGGAATAAGTATGTGCCAGAGTTAGAGAATGTGGGTTCCACTTTCTGCCTGTAGAAAGTTCTCTATTAATCTGGGTATCTGTATCACAGAGCCTTTTTGAGCATTATGAGCTAATGTATATGAAAATATTGTACAAAGAGGAAAATATCATACAAAAGTCAGTGGTTTTAATAGTCAAGAAGTAAATGCTTAAAAATTAACAAAAGAATCTACCTGGATACAGATGTTCTATGAGGTATGATGTATCCTGCAATCAGTGTCCATTTACCTGAGGAGGAGCAGTTCCCAGTGCATCCCCAAGAGAGTAAATACAAGGAGAGGTCGTACTTGGGTTCCAGCTGTGATCCTCATAGCCCAGCAGGGGAAGTGAGTGGGCAAGGAACTGGGTGGTTGGGTGGGTGTGTGGGTGGCAGATGGGAGGAATTATTATTAAGGAAAATAAACAAGATGGTACTTTCATGATTATTCAGTGGAGCTTGGCAGTGATATGGTTTTCTTACACACTGGCATTGACTCCCCTCTCCCCCAGAGGAGAGGGGGTTATGATAAACTCTCAGTCTAGACCAAAACTCCCGTGAACTCAGCTTCAGTGAATCTTTTTCAGTTGGAAGGACAATAGAAAGGCTCCGTTGAGAAGACTGACCAGCGTCTTTTTCTGAAATGATAACAGCAGTTGTATGATCTAGAACTCCTGGTTTGACCAGTACAAATTACATTGGCTTCATGGACAGAACACTAGATTAAGTTGTGAAAAATGAATCTTGTAGTCAAACAGATTTTGGCACAGCTTGCCAACAAACTGCATAGATTCAACTTTTAAAAACTCAATTCAGGCTTGCCAGTGTGTGCCTGTAGATTGCAAAAGCAGATATCTGATCCAAGATGACAATATTTACAGCTCATGATTTGTAGCCTATATTTCTTTTTCTCCTAATCCCTCCAAAAATATTCTGAGTCATCACAAGGAATATTCAAAGTTGCCATTCCCTAATAATGCTAATTGCAATAACATCATAACATCCATTTTTAGGTCAATTTATACTATTACTGCTGCCATTGAATAAGAATTTACTCTGTACCAGGGCTTTACATGCTAAATGTTATTTAAAAGCCAGCACAGCCTTAGGAGGTAAGTTATTGTTGTGTTGATTTTACAGAAGAGAATCCAGAGGCTCAGATAGCTGGCAACATCTGGAGTAGGGGAAATGTGCTTGGCCAGGTCCATGCTCATCTTGATGTTATGGATTTCAGAAGGAATGAGAAATTGGCATATGCCTTTTTTATTTTTTTAAGTAGCATATCAGTATCCCAGCACAGTCCATTTCTACTTCCAAAGTCCTCAATAGTTAATTACTTTCTAGATTACTGAGCTATAAATCAAATTATTCCAATAATTTATCAACTACTGAGATATAAAGAAAATCACTCCAACTCTGTCCATCAAGTAGTTGTTTAATCTCATCAAGCTCAAAAATAAAAAAAAAAAAGAAAGAAAGAAAGAAAAGAAAAAGAAAGAAAGAGAGAGATAAGTCGAGGAGGAGGAGGAAAACAAAGATGACATTGACAGTTGAGGAGCCAAGGACAAGCTACTCCATCACGGACCACTTTGGCATGAAGATTATTCTTATTCTGAGCAGAAAACAGTAGAGGCCCCAGGGACTCAAGAGAAACTTTTGCCCCCCTCCCTTAACTACACAGAGTAATCTAAATTAGAGGTCTTCCCCCAGAACAAGGATTATCAGTGGAAATAAATTTTATTTGAAAATTTTTGCCATCCATATGGCAGGGTAAACCTCTAATTACCAAACTACTTTTCTTCCTCTGGTTGCCCCATGAAATGCATTCCTTTCTTCTGAAATCCAAACCCACTACCCCTACTCCTTGGTTCAGAACGATGTAGATACCTCATTTTGTCTGTGTGTCTTTGGAATTTCCATGTCTTTGGATTCCCTCTATGCATCCTATTAAATTCTATTTTCTCCTGTTAATGTTTTATGTCAATCTGGTTCTTAGTCCAGCTAGATGGACCCTTGAAAGGGACAGAAATTTTTACTCCCCAACAATGGAAATCCCTCCATGTATGGCATAGCTCCATGTGTTCACTGGCAAAGCAAATAGCTAATGAATAAATACGAAACATGCCCAACACTCTGACAGGTATAGAGCGGGGATGGGAAGGAGAAGCTTTGCAGATAAAGTTTGTCTCTGCTTCTCTCTTTAAAAGTCTCAATCTAGAGGGCTAAACAGAAATATCCATGGCAGAGAAATACTGCACCATTTTAGACTAGAGCTTACTGGATACAAATAAAAATTCCCCAGTTTCAGCCAGTACAAGCCAAGCTGCTTTCAAATGGAATAATAGCCCTTACCGACAGAACTTGCAATTCTCAGGAATGCCAATAGTCAGTAGCTTGTTACACTGAGACCTTTCTTATTTATTTTTTTTTTTCAAAGAGGAGAGGGGCCGAAGGAGAGGTAGAGAGAGAATCTTAAGCAGGCTCCATGCCCACCACTGGGGGGCCCATCTCACAACCCTGAGATCATGACCTGAGCCAAAATCAAGAGTTGGAAACTCAACCAAGTCACCCAGGCACCCTATACTGAGACTTTTAATAAGATGTTAGACGGATGGTAGCCCTTGGTTTATCTTTCCTACTCCCCCCGCCCCACCCCCCCTTCCCCCCGCCGGCTTCAGCTAAGTGCACAGTTAGGTTTAAGAGTTTGAAGAGCATGTGAGAAGTTCCTAGAAAATTGGATGAATGGTGCATGGCAAGAGCACGGTACAGAACGTTCTGATTGATTAAAGACAGATTTCATTTGCCACATTTCTTTCTCTTGAAAGACACTTTGAGAAAGCAAAGGTGGAAGAGAGGCATTATTATTTTAAATGGACTCTACACGACACTTGAGGGTACAAAACAGGTTTTTTGGTGGGGTTTTTTTTTGTTTGTTTTGTTTTTTCACTCATGCAAAGCTGACTGTTACCTTTTAGCGGTGACTGGTTTATTGACTGCTAATGCTTTAAAAATGAGATTAAATCAAGCCCATGGTCTTTATTACAAGGAAGATATATGCCCCTTGTGCATTCCAGTGGTTTGGCAATCTTAACCTCGGCAGACATAACAATGATGTATGCTGTGTTGCCAAACAGCATGGTAAGTGTTTAAAATGCTGTGAACAGCCTTATTGCCTTGAAATGATACAATCTAATATTAGACTGTAACTCAGTGACTGAATCTGCCAACCCATCCTTCTGCAGTATAGGAAAGTTGAAGCTACTTTGTTTTAATATCTCACAGGGAAGGGATCATTCTTCATTTCACCGTTGAAACAGAGCAGGTAAAAGTGAATCTAGATTGCAGGGAAACGGAAACCACAATGAATCAGGTCATTTTCATTAACAGCACATATGCATCTGCCTTTTAGGACTGTCGAAACACCAGCCTAGCTCATTCAAATCTGCACAACTACCTTAGCAGCATGGGTGACGGATGGGTGGGATCTGAAGGTCCAGAAATTCTTATGCTAGAAAAATCGAATCCCACCCTTTCCACTTCACTTGGAATATCCTGGCAAAGCAGATTTTACCTTAATCCTCAGCATTTATTCCACTTGTTCCTTTTAATCAATCATAATTAATATAGACTTTCAGTCCTCTCTACACTTTATGCTCATCAATCAAATTCCAGGCATCCATCACTCAAAGGACCCAGGGGGCTGATAGCCTTGGTTTGCATGATCAGAATGCCACCTCACGTGCTTCCTGAGTAAAGAGGACTTTCTGCAACTGTACTTTGGCCTGTCATTGTTAAAGCAGTCGGGACACCAGCAGGTGGGTCGACAGACCATTCAAGTTTTCCTTGAGACTGAGGCCTTGGTTCTTAGGGTATGGCACTTTCAAATTCTAAAACCAGGTCAGTCCTGGTTAAAGCCGGATAGTTGGCCACTGTCTCTCTAGGTGAAGACTTGTCCCCCATCCAAGATATTTTTGCTCAGGCATAGCCTGGTTTGTGATACTGTTTTGTGGCATGAAACTGGATTTCTGGACTGAATGCACATCAGAATGCAGTATCTGCAGTATCTGATTTTCTATGCTGTCACCTGACAAGAACATCTCTCGCAGATTTTAACTTCCTCGCACCCTCGGTAGAAGAATGAGTGCTGGAGTGGTGGTTCTGTCCAATTGTCCTAGCACATGTTATTGCTGAAAATGAGTCTTCATTCTTATCAGTATTCTAGATTTTAGACAAAATGGGACCTGGGAAAAGAAGCCCATATCAAATGGTTGCCCTCTTGGTTTAATTGTAAATTGTTATTTCTCATTTGGAAATCTATATGTTGCAGTTCAAGCCATTATAATTAAAATAAAATACACTGCTCTGAAGGAAAAAAAAAAGAAAAGAAAAAGAAAAAAAAAAGCTCTGCAAAATGTCAGGATTAGTGATTCTCTAAAATGGAATAAATTAGGAAATCATTTTTCCTAATAATTTCAATTAATGAAAAGTCCTCCCCTCAGACACAGGTAGTATATCAACTTTAGGCAGTCTTTGTTTCTGAAAAATCTCATTTTCAGAATGGTTGCTGAGATCCTTCCACTGTTTTCCAAGCAATTAAGGAGAAAGTAAGTAAAAATCATAAGGGAATATGCATTTATCTTTTTTACATTGTACCCTTATCCTAAAAATGCATACTGTTTCTACAAAGATAACTTCCTTATTCTCAAAAAAAGGAATAAGAAGAGATGGAGAAGGAGGAGGAGAAAAAGGAAGAATCCACTTACCTGCTACAGCAACTTTCGCTGTCCGACTAATAATCGACCCAGAATCTCCTAAAAATGCCTCACATTGGTAAAGTCCCTCATCGGGCTTGTGGTGCCTGGAGTGAAGTATGTTTTGTATCAACAGAGAGCCATTTGGAAGTTGCTGCTTCCTTTCATCCATTCCCAAGGCCAGGTGGACGCCATCTTTCTTCCACTTGATCATCGGGACTCCCCGGTCAGACTCTGCAGAGCAGTTCAGGAGGACATTTCCTCCCCGCATGGTGACAGCATCGGAAGGCTCCGAGAGGAAGCGTAGTGATGTGAAAGGCTTAATCTGGAAACCTGGAGCAAAAAAGCAAGAGGGAAATAAATATATTCACTTATTCAAAGGGATCACAGGCTTTCATATTCTGCTGCTTCTTTACAAAACTTTTTAAAACAGCAGGGGTCTTTGAAAAATATCAAAGGATAAATGATATTCTGTTAAAGGAACAAAACGAACAAACAAAGACGCCCCAGTTGAGCTAACCAAATTAATGAAACAATTGACTAAAAAAGTAATAATGTGAGAAATTAAAAATTCATACAAATCTAAGTATGGCCATCACCACTTATAAGTCAATGCTTAAATATATAGACAGAAAAAGCTAATATTTTCCAAAAAAAACTAGATATTTTAAAGTAACAATGCTTAGTAGTAGAGAAGCAGTAGTAGTACCCTAGGATTTGGGGGACTTTTTAAAAATATTTTTAATTAACATATAATGTATTATTAGCCCCAGGGGTACAGGTCTGTGAATCGCCAGGTTTACACTTCACAGCACCTACCATAGCACATACCCTCCCCAATGCCCATAACCCCACCACCCTCTAGCAACCCCCCCCCACCCCCGGCAACCCTCAGTTTGTTTTGTGAGATTAAGAGTCTCTTATGGTTTGTCTCCCTCCCGACCCCATCTTGTTTCATTTATTCCTTCTCTACCCCCCAAACTGGGGGACATTTTCTATCTCTGCATTTTGCACCCATTAATTTTTTTGAAAAAAAAATCTACTCAGATATGTCATTTCATTAATAACAACAACAACAAAAATCAACTGAACACCATAAAGAAAATCATTTAGAATAAAGCTCTGGTGAGTTTGAAAATAGGTAACAAATCCCCACTTGCAGAAGCAAGTCAATAATGCCACTACCTATAATCAGAAATCCCTGAAATGTCTTAATTTCCATCTGAATGTTTCTCATGAGCCAGGAAATCTAAGTGAATATTATATTATATTCGGTTTCTCTTTTTTTTTCTCTATAAACATAAATGAACATAAGAAATCGACAGGAGGAAGAGAAAGTCATTGAAGAATCCTGAGGGGGTGAAATAAGTATAATTAGTTAAAGTATATTATATTCAGGGCTCACAAAATAGCATTTAGCAGAGTGCTTGGTTGTTGAATCATAGGCTTTGGCAAGGTTTTTGGAGGTCACTGGGCTCACCCTCTGCTCAAACAAGTGTATGCCTAAATCATTCGAGTTGAATTACTTTTAATTTCATATTTTAACCACCTCTGGAGCTAGGGATTCTACAATGGCCCTTGGTATCTTGTTTTTAATATTTCATTGTTCTTAGAGTAACTGAATTTTCTCGCTTCTATTTAATCTCAAATTTTGTCCTGAATTTCTTTGTGTGAAAATACATAGGAGATGGACATTTCTTTTTAAGAGCCCTTTATTCTTCTGAAACATTTAATTTCTCTAAAAATACCACCTAAGTTATGTTTTAGCCTTCATGTGTTTCAGAATAATGACTTCAATTTCATTAGCTTCCTTAATTTTTCTGTGATGGAAACAATTATTTGTCTGTGTGTACTTTGTGCAAACTTCCTAGTTTTCTATCGTTTAAAAGCAGGCATCTAAATTGCCTGTCACCAATATTCTCTTAAAGGATTGGTGCATCCTAGCTCCAATGGGTAGATTCTTTCTTAACTTTATATATACCCACTTTCCAGTGAAGATAAAAGCTGGACAGTTTCTCACTGTTCCTCTGTAATGTTACCTGCCCTACCCAATTTTTCTAAGCCTTCTCTCTGAAGCCTCTTACCTTGCTCCTCTGTTGAACTTCTCCCGTGAACTGCAGCATTTACCCTCATACACTCCTCTCATCCAACGAGACCATTCACCCAAAGAAAGCAGCCAGAATTTTGCTCAGATTAATATAAATTATAAAGTTGCAGTGAGCAGTTAAGTCTACCAGAAGTGACATTGGTAAAAAATCTCAAAAGATACAGCCTAGCCCCCTCACTGCCCACGAAGCTCCTCCTAACCCCCAAATCATCTTAGTGTAGCCAACTTACTTTTTACTGCCCATTTTTCTAGGGAGAATTAGATCAGATTGGGGGGCTGGATATTTAGCTCTTGGCCCTGGCATTACTACTTAAAGATCCATGACTCAAATAAGTCTTTCAAATCCTCAGAATTTCAAATCCTCAGTTCCTTCATCTATAAAGTGAGGGCATTGAACTAAACAATCTCTAAATTTCAACATCTAGTTTGGAAACTTTCAGAGCTAGGATGAGTTGAAGGCATCCATCAAGAGAATCCTGCTCTGAGCCTACTGAGATGCAAACTGATGTTGCTGTAAATTACTCCCCCATGTCTACATGATACTCTCCTTTATAAGAAAAGAAACACAAGTCAGTGAACACCTCGCTTGAGATACCAAGGATGGGAAAGCAGAGAGAAGTTCCAATGTCCTTGAATGTCAAGATATTTCACTAGAGTAAACCTGCAATTTCCATACAAGTGACATTAGTAGGGTAGAAATAAATTTAGAATTCAAGACCACGCAACTGTATTAAAAAGCATTTATTGCTTTTTGGTTCTTCCCGGGGCCTATATTTTAAACAACAATTTCATGTTGAACACCTTATTTATGTCACAGAACACATAATACATTGAATGCAGCTGTTTATGACAGCATGTTAATGAGTATATGTGCCCATTATCACAAATAATCCACTTAATCTGAAACAAGGAGTTTATGACAGTTTTCAGTGCTGTGTATACATAATTTAGGAAAGTTAAATAAAAATTAGCTTTTCTTCAAAATGAGTACCCTTGCATTTTGCTGGCAATTTGAGCTTCTGTACACTTTATAACAATTACATTTTTAATGCATTGCTGAGGAATACAGGTATCTCATTGCTTTAAGTAACTTGAATTAGTTACTTTGTTTTTAGAAAAGATGGTTTCAGGTCAAGAGAATCTGTTGAGAAGCTATACATATGTGTCTAATGTTCCTCTTCTCAAAGTTCCGGACTATGTAGGCAAAGCTGCTTGCATTCCCTTCAGAAGTATTCTACCGGGGCTTAAGAAATGCCCCATTAACACAGTACACTGACTCCAATTTAGGTTGCCCCTTTTTCCTCTTGTCTTAGGGTACTTGTTCCCCCCAGAGGGGTTTTGCCTGCCAATATACCACCTTTTGATATGAAATAATTTTTATCCAATTGTTTCATCCAAGAATCCCTATCTGAAATCAACTACACTGGTCGGATGTTTGAACAGAGAAAGATAGATGATAAAATTGGAGCCTGTAGCTCAAAAAGTTGTGGCTGGAATTTGGACAGGCAGAGTTGGATGGGGGACAGATTGCCTGGGAAATGAGTGAAAGAAATACCCAGAAAGCAACAGAAGAATGCTTTCGAAGAGTTACAATTTCACAGAAGATTCTACATTAGATTGACTATGGTAGGGATTTCATCCAGAAGAAAGCCAACTAGATAAGTTTTTGTTTGTTTTGGTTTGGTTTTATTTTTAAGAGGCCAGTGGTCCTTCTGTTGAAACTTTCTTTAAACAGTAACATTTCTCAGCCTTGTTTCATAAAGAAGTGATCTTATGGCCTGCTGTAAAATTAAATGATTCATTATATGTTGGAGAAATCTATTTGAGAGTACCTAAATACCATCCACTAAGAAATCTGAATGGCTGAGTCTGATAGCAGAGTTCCTGATTAGAATGAGTTAGCTGATTAGCATGAGTGAGTGCCTCTTCTCCCTCCAAGTTTTGGCTTGGGAAGATCTCTAGATCTTCTCTGGGTAGGATTTAGGCATAGAGCCAAAGATGCATTTAACCAGTTGGTCTTTTCTTATTTGTGTCAGTCTGAGAAAAACTAATAAAGTGTCATATTGTTCTTGGACACGATTCTTTATTTTCATCTTCTTCTGAAAGACCGTATTTTTTAAGCACATATTAACAAAGCAAATCCTTCAATGTTTTTCCAATATAGATATAGAGGAGGGCTTGATGGGTGCCCCAAAGGAGAAATACCAGCATTTATTTGCTTTGGTTTTGTCAGACATAAATAAGCATCAGAGATAATACTCTCAGAGCTATTCAAAGTTTATATTAATTGAATATCTAGAGATTGAAAAGATCTGTAATGTATTTTAGAAACTTGCCAAAATAATCGAACAAATAGTAAAAATCTTTTTGTTAGCGTAAGTTCCTTTGTGTATGCCCTCCTTCTCATATTCTTCTTAATGTCAAAGACCATCCAGTCACAGAGGCAGACTAACTTAGAATGGGTTTTTTAAAGTATGACATTTTATCTACAATATCAAACATTGTTAAGTGTGAAAAATAATTCCTCACGGAGTCAGAAATTCCTTTCCAAGTCCAAAATGTAAAAGCTTCTGGTTAAAGCAATAAAGCCTAAAAAAATGAAGTTTATGAGAAGTAGCATAAAAGTAAAAAGCAGCTCCTGAAAAGATTTTAAGATTAGAAAATGTTGAACAAGTCCCCATAGAACGTGCTATGCATAATTTTATCTCTTTTCAAATTACAAAACTTTCACTTTGGGATGCTTGGAGATTTAGATGATCCCCAGTTTTTGTAATCAACCCAGAAAACTCTGCCATCATTCTCTCTTCTTAGAAATATATGCTACTGAATCTACTTCTCCTGCATTAAGGAAATACATCTCCACTGAAGGGACGTAAAATTGTTCAGTGAATGATGGAATACCCTTTTTAAGTCATCAAACACCAATTTTAAGTACAATTATAACTCTGGACTTCAGCCCTAACGAAAGTTTATAATGGTTCTGAGGCTTTGGTTTGGAATGGGAAATTTAAAAATCAAAGAAAAGCAAAACAAAACACAAGAATTAAAAGACTCCCTAACTATATGTAACCTTAACTGGGTTTAGTATATCAGAATATAAATTCCAAAACAGTGATTCTCAAACCACAGTTCCCAGACCAGCAACAGTAATACCAGGAACTTGTTAGGATCTTAGAACTTGTACAATCTCGGGCTCCACCCCAGACCTACCCAATCAGTAGTAACTTTGGGGATAGAGTCCCACAGGGCTTAATCAGCCTAACAGGAGATTTTCGTATTCACTAAATCTTGACAACTGCTTCTCCAAGGTATCTGGTGGCCTGGACTAAAGCATCGTTGTCCTTGTGTTCTTTGTACTTCCGTGTTACAATTCTCCATAGTTGGGAAATGTATGTAATTTGAGTCAATTATTTTTCTAAGTAGGGAAATGAAGTTATTGGGATGACCCAGGAAGGCAAATAACTGAACGCCTTCTCAACACATATTGTATTCATATTTGCAGCACACTTCTCTTTGAAAGTTTAAAAAATAGTGGAGAAGGGGCCAAGGAAGAGGGTTATTGTTGACAGTACGTCCGCTTTCCCCTTTGTAACCAGCACTTAGTTTGGACCCCAAATGGTTGTACTCCATTAAGCCAAATTTAAATTCCAGTCAATTGAACGTTTAGAATGCTCCTTGGAGTATCCTTGGTTCTTCATACAAGGAGCTGTCAAAGGATGTCTTTTTTCAACTATGATAGCTACAATCCTCTTTCAAAAGGAGTCTTGGTAAATACAGTAATCTCTATCAGATTGCACTTCTTTCATTACATGTTATGTCCATGGTGTAACTGTAGCCTTTTAAACCACTAGAACTCTAGACACTTGCTTGGTTGACCTACCCCTCACTTCAGTGTAGTATCTAGATGGGCAAAACCATAATTGTACTCACTCTGCTGCAGCCTGGGGGTGTGGATACATTAGGTGCTCTATCTTACTGCAAGACTTTAATGTCAGCCAGCCCTGAGCAAGACAGAAGGACCAGAACCAGTGACCACTGGGGCTTCTGTGAAGTGACGGTGCTTTTTTCTACTTTGTGAAGAGACAAAGTAAAAATAATTGTCAAAAGATAGGGTTGTATTTTTTCTTTTTAATTGTGTACATGCCAGTCTTTGCGAGAGACTAGCATATTTTGAAGCTGTTCAACTTCAAGACAATTGTTTTATCACTAACAGATGGGAATTAGAAATGAAATAGATGTTGTGAAATTTATTCCTTAATTTAAATGATGCAAAGGAAGACTTATCAGGAAGAAATACAGGTATATTTTATTATGGCAATGTATTAAGTATCACTAAATTGTAGGGAAGCTATGGATGGAAAATTTAAATTAAAAATTTTAAAAGACACTTCAAGTTCCTCCCCCATTACAGTTGCCAGATTTAGGAAGTAAAAAATTAAAGATATCAGTCATATTTGAATTTCAGATAAACAACAAATAATGGTTTCATATAAATATGTCCTATATGTTTATATTTAATAAATACTGCATAGGGCATACTTATACAAAAACATTATTTGCTGTTTACCCCAAATTCACATTTAACCGGACATCCTGTATTTTCAACCATATCCCCATGAATTCACTTCCTTGAAATAATGGCAAAAGTGATCAAATACCATATGAATGTCATCCTACTCTGCTCAGTTCTCACATATCTGAAGAGAAGAGCAAACTCTTGGAAATCCACCATGATTGAATCAGGAAAAGTGATTTCCATGTCAGGACATTCGCTGACCTAGTCCAATACCCCAAATATCCACGGAGAAAGGTTGTTGAACTCGATTTGTTCTTGACACAGTGATTCTTCTTTTCTCTTCCCTTTTACAAGACAGGGAGCAAAACTCAGAAATATAAATACATGATGTGAAGTTCAAGAAGCAACTGTCCCAGCAGAAATTGCCTAGTGAGCCCACACAGAGGATCCACATCAGACATGCTGAGCACATGGCATCTTCCACAAGGCAGAGGAAGCTTTGCTAAGATCTGAGGTTTTTATAGGGTGAGAAGTGTGTGCCCCAGGCAACGATCTGAGTGTCCTCTGGCTAAATCCAGTAGTAAGGAGAAATGATAAGGGCCAAGATAGAGTGGGAGAGTACACTCCCCATCCCTTTGCTGCTTTAAGAGCTAAATCTCTGAACCACAGCTTGATTTTGCTGTATGATACTGGGGAAATTGTAATGGGATTTTTTTTTTTTCCAGCTCAACAGGTAACACAGTCTGACATCTAGTTTATCATTCCCTGGGCCTCATGCAAAATTAACATTTAAAAGAGAAACTTTGATGTGCTGCTTAATGTGCCCTGGGTTTGAACCTTTAACCCCCCTCATTTTGCTTAAATATAAGCTGGCTTTCTCCTCCCCTTGTGTTTTTCATCAGTCTTCCTCAAAGTAGAGGGATGGATAGTTTTTCATGAAGGCACAGCTGTCAATGAGAATAATAAAGAAGTCTATTCAGAATATTCAGAAAAAGTACCAGTTAATGGGTACCCAGCACATAAGAATACCCCCATCTGGATGACAGTGAAGAGAGGGCAAGCTTTGAAGATGCCATTAATTTTGAGGGGACTAATGGACTTTTAATCAAGTTACTTCCATTTACTGTACACAAATAAGCAAATGTGGACACAAAACCAAATACAATAATTGCCTATAATCCTGTTCACCTAGTGAAAGCCGCTGTTAAAGTTTATGTGCATTTCCTTCTAAGAAATGATTCATTTTTTGATTCATAGTGATTTGCTTTATTATTCACATGGTTGTAATAATATTTGAGAGAAAAAGAGAGAGACAGAGACAGAGGGAGAGAGAGCACCCACCCACAAGAGTATGCACACACTCTGGTCTCTTTTATAAGGCCTCTAATCTCATCATGGGGTCTCCACCCTCATGACCTCAAATAAGCCCAATTACCTGCCAAAGTCTCCACCCTGAAGAACTCTGTATGGAGAGTGAAGGGTATAAGGTCCCGAAGTGTGAGTATGACTGGGCTTTCCCAGGAAAGGAGAGAGACCTATAGGACAGGACTGATCAGTCTGAGGGAGAAGAGTTCAAGGAGATTAGGTTGAGAGGCCAATGGGAGGTGTGTAGGACCTTGTAGACAAGCAAAAGAACTTTGTTTTAACTCTGACAAAGATGGAAACCTAGTGGAGCATTTTGACCAAAAAGTGAAAAGGCCCAACTTATATTTTAAAGCAGTAGCTCTCATTAGAGAAAGACTTTTGTCCCCCGGGAGACATCTGGCAAATGTCTGGAGACATTTTTGGTTGTCATAAATGGGAAGGTGCTATTGGCATCTAGTGGGGAGAGGCTAGGTATGATGTCATACAGGCTACAGTGCACAGGGCAGCACTTCACAAGAGAGAATCCTCCAGTTCCAAACATCACTAACTTGAGGATGAGAAACCCTATTGCAAAAGGTCACTTTGGTTGCTGTGTTAAGAACAGGGGTCATCAGAAGCCAGGAAACTGGCCAGCAAGTTACTTCCATCATCCAGGTGAGAAATAATGGGACTTAGAGGAAACTCCTGCAGTGGAAGTGGTAAGAAATGGTCAGATTCCGAATCCATTCTGAAGGTAGAGCCATGAGGTTGTTGAGGAATTAAGTGTGGATTTTTCAAAAACAAAAAAAAAAAAAAGGAAAAGTCCCAGATGACTCCAAGTAGATCAATAGAGCAATTTATGCAATTTATATGCAAAAAAGGCATACCGTCTGTTGCATAAAAAAAAAACTCTCAGCACAAGGGGTCAGGAGACCTGAGTTCCTTGTGTAATTCTGTCACTCACCAAGCCTGGGCCACACCCTTGGGAATCCATGTACTCACCAATAGAACAAGGACATTGGACTAGCTAACTTTTAGGTGTCTTCAGCTCTAATATTTGTGAGTTCATCCCTATTAACTTTGCTACTTACAAAAATTTTACTCTTAAGTTTAGGAGGAAATTTGTTATATGAAGAGATTTGCTATAACCACCCTGTGATCCGTTTATCACAGACGCACATGAGTCCACAAAGAGGTGCAGTTACCGAAGGTGTCAAGAGACCAACAACCACCTACCTCATTATCCATAAAATAGAAGGAGAGTCTAATCTTTCCCCTTGAAGATAAAAGATGGCAGAGCTCACTCTGCCTACAAAGCAAGGCAGCTTTATTATGATTCATGAGAAATGCAGTATTCATCTTGTGGAAACTGCTGTTACAAATATAAAGGATTAATCCCATAAAGGTCTGACAGGTCCATAGAAAGCCTTAAAAATTCAGCAAACCTCATGTCTGACAATGTGGTATGAAGTCTGATGTGGGGACCCATACTGATAAAACATTTGTGTTATAATGAGTCCTATTTTCTCAAAATGGAGTCCAAACAGTGGTTTTCATTAAAATGCTGTCATTCATTTTGTTGTGATATTTACCGTATCCTGTCTAAGCAGAAAAGTGATATTTTCCTGCTAAGCCCATGAATGACATCAAGAAGGAAAACCTATAATGATAAGAGAAACACCAGCTTTGGAACTGAGAGCAAATGAGTTTTAAAACATCCAGGTCAGTGTTTATTAAACACTGTATGTTATTAACTGGTGACTTAAGTTTAATGGGAGATGACTTGGGAGTGAGGATGAAGTTTCTTTGGAAAATCAGAACCATAAGGGAATTTCTGAACCTAAATATGTAACATATGCATGATTTATGTGAACTTCAAGGATGAAGGAACTATGTATGTGTCCCTCACCTAAAAGATCTAAAAGATGAAGAAGCAAGTGCATTACTTACCTAAAAAGGGCTTATTGCATGAATGAATTAGTTGCTGCAATTTCCTGAAATGTTCTAATCAGAGCCTTCCCTAGAAACCAGTGATTATTGCCTTGGACCTGCCTGGCCACCAGGAGGCGGCCAGTGTTGCTGGTTCTCTATGCCTGCACAGAGGTTCAGGGTTGAACACGGGGCCAAGAAATGGTTGACTAGTTATAAATCTTAAGCTAATTAAGTAATAAACATGAACTCTCATCAGGTTCCCATTTTACAAAATGGAAAAGTTAGACACAGGCCTTGCAGAGATGGGACATCTCACTGAGCAGCAGTGACCGTTCCGGTTCTCCAAGAGAAAATGCTTTATTCTCCTTCCCTTGAGGCTCTCCTCTTTCTATCACACAGCATATTCCTAAGAATTTCTTCCTTATTTTACTGAAAACTTCAAGGGAGCAGAAATAAATTGTATTTGTTTATCTCATGCAACCCTAAGTAGTCTTTTTCTATCTCAGAGGTATTTAATATTTATTGAGTAAACTTTATACCCCAAAACATGAATAATTTAGGAAAATTCCTTAAATCAGTGAGAGAAAATCATAACATGCATGACCTAATTCTCCTAAGTTGGCTGTGCGTGACGGAGATTACTAGATATTGCTGTCAATAAAATGAAAATCAATACCCACACTGATAACATTTTCCCTGCATATTTGGAGGCGAGGCTGGCCAACGCTTTCTGTCAAGAGCCAGATGGTACATGGTTTTTAGTTTTCTGAGCCAAAGGCAACCCTGAGGATATTATATAAGTACTTATATGATGATTCAAAAGGTAACTATTTAAAAACGTCTACATCATTATTAAACAAACAAGCAAAAACCGGCAGAGGGCCAAGTCTGGTCCACTGTCAGGCTGTAGTCTTTGACCCCTGTTCCAGGAAGATGATGCTGGTGATTGACAGGTACCAGCAATTCAAGCCTGGAGCTGCCACCTTGCGCTCAACTCCCTACTTTCAACACTGCATTCC
Source organism: Mellivora capensis (assembly GCA_004024625.1). Lineage (NCBI taxonomy): Eukaryota > Metazoa > Chordata > Mammalia > Carnivora > Mustelidae > Mellivora > Mellivora capensis. The sequence goes on along the minus strand of PISX010003798.1, from coordinate 62,333 downwards.
TCTTGGTGATGGATTTCCCATGTACAAGAGCTTTTTTTTTTTTTTTTTTAAGATTTTATTTATTTATTTGACAGAGAGAGAGATCACAAGTAGGCAGAGAGGCAGGCAGAGAGAGCGGGAAGCAGGCTCTCCACTGAGCAGAAAGCCCGATGTGGGGCTCAATCCCAGGACTCGTGGAATCATGACCTGAGCTGAAGGCAGAGGCTTAACCACTGAGCCACCCAGGCACCCCTACGAGAGCTTTAACAAGAATATCTGGTCTAGTCTACAGGCTGTGCACACAGATGAACTTATTCATTACACTCCTTCATTCACTCACACATATTATTAAGCATCTATTAAATGCCTACATAGCTCCCCAACTACCCTGTTCCTTCCAACAGCCCTCCAGTTCAGGGCCACAGATCCTTTATATACCCCCTTTCTTTTTGTCCTTGCTCTTGCTGCCTCTATACATTCCCTGGACTGTCTAATGTCCCTGTGCCCTGCTGTACTGATTCCAGAGACTCAGCAGACTGAATTGAGGAATTCTGTGGAAAATATATTTTTGTAATTTCTCATGACATATAAAACACAGTCTCTTAACATATTATCATTTACTAAAAAGCCATAGAGAAAGGCAGAACAGCCTTGTTAGCTTTTACCTCTTGCATAAATAAGCATTCAAGGTAAGGGAAAAGCTGTTTCTTTGTTTCCTTATTGCAATTAAGCCAGTAGAGTCTAGCCCACTGCCCCAGTACAGCTGAGTTTTTCATTGGCTTTAAAAAGGCTACAAAATTTCAGTTATGCTTAATGAATAAATCCGGGAAACCTACTGTATACCACAGTGCTTACAGTTAACAATATTGTATTGTATACCCAGGCATTGCTAGGAGGCCATATATTATGTTAAGTGTTTTTAATCACAAAAGAAAATTTTAAAAAGAGGGTGACAGAAAATTTTTGGAGTTGATGGCTATGTTTATGCCATTGATGGTAGGGATGGCTTCACAGGTTGATGCTTATCTCTAAAGGCATCTAGTGTATATTAAAGATGCACAACTTTTTCTATATCAAGCATGACTCAGTAAAGTGGCTTTTTAAAAAAATAAAAGATGTCTAGGTAATTCCGATCTAGGGAACTGTCACAGTGTCACCAACAGTGCCTTGTGCGTTCGTGGTTATTTAACTACTTTTTACCATTCCTGGATAAGCTTCTATCCAGTTACTTTTCATGTATTTAATCTTATTCAACCTTTAACAAATTTCTTTCATATTGTAACTAATTTTAAAAAATCATAAACCAAAACAATGATTGTCTATGCCACCATTTAGAAATAGTAAAAGCCTAAAATTTATCTAAATAACAAACAGCAGGTTCCCTGGAATGATAGAAACTGTAATTCCATTAAAGAGTCCAAGTGTTATCATAAAACACTCAGAAGCAAATTTATACACAACTCTCTGCTGACAAGCAAAACCGAGAGCAGAAAATGGGCTGAGTTTACGGAGTGTAGCACACTGGTCTCCTTCTTAAATGTGGGCTCACGCACAATTCATCAGCTGTAGACGCTTTCCCCCCAATACCAGAATCCCAGACAAATACATCTGCTTCCTATTACATCCTGCCCCTCTTTCAGGTTCTCTCCTAATGTCCTCATCTCTTTCATCCTCACATTACCTCTAGATCAAAAAAGCCAGGGAATTAATTGATGACACCGGAACAAAAAAAGGGAAGGGGGTTATAACATTTTGATTTGTATGTTATATATCAAGATTGTAATTTTCTTTATTTTAGAGAGAGAGAGAGAGAACAAACACACACCAGAAGGGAGAAGGGAAAAAGGAAGAGGGAGGAGCAGACCCCCCACTGAGCAGGGAGCCTGACAACACCTGCTGGATCCCGGGACCCTGGGATGATGCCGTGAACCAAGGCAGATGCTTAACCAACTGAGCCACCCAGGTGCCCCAGACTATAGTTTTAAAAGCCATAATTATTATACATATTAAATCATACTAACATACATGTTACTATCTTTTTAGCAAAATTAAATAAATGAAATCCCTTTTTTCTCTCCACTTAAAAAATACATATGAAAAATATGTCCATGCTATTGTGTATCCAGGGGAATAAGTAACATAGACATGAAAAGAACTGAGAACAATCCAAGTCACTTACATAAGGCCAGATCCACTCCCTTGTGCATAGGTTGGTCTGGGAGATGGGGCTGGGCTTATTCACCACTTCAGTCATGGGCTAGTGTTGCATTAAGACTTGCTGAAGGTTTGTACTGTGGCTTATAAACACTGTATTCTTTCTCTGTTTCTTTTTTCTTGTATTTCTAGTAACTTACCTAGAATTTACATGGCAGCCTCATTCAATCATATTGAGGAGGAAGAGATTGTTAACTGTATTTTGCAGGCAGCAAAAAAAGGCTCAGAGAGAACTGTCTTGACCAAGGTCACAGGGCTTGGAAAATCTAGCTTTTTGTCTTAATTCTACCTAGGAATCATTCTTTCTGCTTTTTATCCAAATGCTTTCTTTTTCTCAAGCTACATAGAAGTAGAATGCATAGCCAAGTAGGGCCAAACCAGCTCAGAGGTGGAACAGACAAAAACACATGGTAGTAATTGAAATGTTTGGTACAGACGGTGCTTAGCTAAGCTACTGTTATTTCAGAAAATCCGTCAAACGATGTTTAGGCACTGAAGCCTTTTGATCATGTGACTATGTAATCTGGGAAGAGGTTTAAGTCAATGATTCTGTATACCCAAAATCACCTGGCATAAAATGGCTTCACAATTTTATATAGATTTTGTCACCCAGTTCAGTCCTAGAAGGATGAGCCTCGGATTAACACAGTGAACATTGGCAGGAGAAGGATAAGGGTCTAGGAATGACTGGAAAGGGTCTATGTGGATGGGGGAGGTGGGAAAAGAGGCCAAAGTAGCAATACCAAATTAGAAAAGCTTTGTCTATTTTCTCTTTGAGGTTGTCACAGAATATCACACACACACACACACACACACACACAAGCCTGTATTTGCCCCACATAACTAAATCCATGAAGAGCCAAGGCATTTGATCATTAGAAATTATTAGTATCAGACTTCTCAAATTTTGATTTTGTCCATAACCTTTGTATTGATCTATCACATATATTAATACCCAATTTACTGCCCTCAAAGTCAAGAACTAAGCCTAAAATCTTGATTAAATCTTCTTCTCCTTTTGTGTTTAGCACTGATGAACACATATTGAAAAGTAAAGGAAAAAAAAAAGCACTGAATGGTGTTGCTCTCAGGAAAGAAAAATCTCTTACTATTTTTGACATGAACCTAAGGGGAATGAACAAAAATGAGTGAACATTTTGAGCTTCCTTTAGTAATTACTTTCCACAGTCTACAGTATAGTTCATCGGCTGCAGGATATAACTGTGGCCCCTCACTTAGGAGCAAGCAGCACCAAAGGAGCTCATAACCAGATCCACACATTAAAGGAATTTATGGATGCCCATCTGGGCATGTCCAAAATATAGAGACAGCAACAGAGTTGGTGACAATTTTAGAAGTAGCTTTTAAATGGGACTGATGCTGAACAATGGTGTGTCAATCATTTTTACCATCAGTGTAAAATAAAGTAAAATTTAACCAGAAAAATGTATGTGAGATGAGGACAGACTCATTATGACATTGTGCATGTGCTCCTGGCTAATGTCAAGGAAACTCACTAGTGTGATGACTGAGATAATCACATAAAACATTTTTGAGACTGAAAGCAGACTCAATTTATAATTATGCCAGGACAACATATATATATATATATATATATATATATATATATATATATATATATATATATATTAGGGTTGTTTCAGGCAATTTGTGATGTATGGTCTTCAACCTATCACTATTTTAAAGATGATACAGATGTTCATACTGGCACTCTTTTTCAAAATCTGTATTTTTATCTGATAGTGAGAAATCCTGTCAGACACCAGAAGCATTCAGAATTAATTATATTAAAAATATAGTATATACACTTCTATTTCTGAAATTCATAATATACTGTCATGCTTTGGAGTTTTAGATAAATTTGGAAGTAAAGAGAATCATTGCCTTATTCTCCTCTAAGTGTTGGTTACTCATTAATGGAGATGTCTTTGGGGGGGGGAGGAAACTTCTTTGGGTGGGTATAAAGGCCAATGTATATTGGAATACCTCCTGGTGGTAACTGGATGTGGATGGCTCAAGGCTCATCAAACTGGCATGTAGCTGGAAATAAACTGAAAACAAATGATTAAAAATGTGGTAAGTCTCAGTGAAGAAGACTGTGAACCAAAAAGTATCATACATTCCTGTTGGTCTGCAAAGTGACTGTGAAAAATGACACGTGAGTTATGGTAGAAGGAACTCTGGTCACTGAGACATTCCCCTGGCTTTTACCATGAAGAATAAAGGCAGAATGAAGCATGAAAGTTGGGATCATAGGGGAGAGTCCTGCTCCATCACATTCAATGACTCACAACTCTATGCCCTTTTGCTTAATAGTTGTGGGTTCAATGCTTTGACGTGGATAAATATGTTCAGGAAACCTTTCTAGTCAATGCTGACATCAGCAAATAACAGTTTCCCAGGACCGTAGCTAAAAGCAGGGGAAACTTATAAAAGATTGAGATGGTATTTTTGGTTGCATTAATTATTCATTCATAAATAAGACTTTCTTCTGTTTTTTCTTTTCTTCTTCTTTTTTTAAAATTTACATAGCATGAATGGATATTCAGTCGACCACATCGGGACAGTGTACAAAATAACTACTACATCATATAGACACTGATTATGTTTTTGAAACTTTTCCTTTGTGGGTGGGAAGAACAAAGGTACTAATACTAAATCCCATTACATGATTTAATTTCCAGCTACTCAATGAAATTATTGTTATGCCGATTTGGGGGAGGAGAAAACTGAGGCTGAAGTCTATGATAAATGATAATTTGTCCAATGGATGAGCTTGAATTAGAAATAATGTCTTTGACTCCAAACTCCATTTCTCACTGTCAGATATGTTTCTCTAGGAGTTTCGGTTTCTCTCCTGTTTCATAGGAATCTGATTTTTTTTTTTTCTTAAAGTTTTTTCTTTTCCTTTCTGCAAAGGGCCAGACAGTAAACACTTCTGGCTTTGTAGAGCAACTACCATTGTAGCAGGACAGCAGTCATAGAGTATGAAAAGAAATGGGCATGGCCCCAGACCCCCACCCCACCCCCTGCTCCAAACTAATCATCAGAAATGAAAGCAAAAAAACAAAAACAAAAACCAAAAACAACAACAACAAAAAAAAACTAAACAAAATAAATAAAATTATGTAAAAACTAAACAAAATAAATAAAATTATGTCTTTAGTGGCAGGTAGGTACATCTCACAATGATGCCCCGGTAATACCTCTAGTATATAACTCTTGGATAGGAAACAATGGTATTTGTTCTGGCGTTCTCTAATCTTCCCCTTCCAGGCTCTGCATCTCCTGGGTACCCAGTGCTTTCCTACCAGAGTTACAGCTCTCCTCTCAAAACGCCATCCACCCCGGCCTTCTTTGATGATTCATATTCTGAACGCTTCTTGCTTCAGTTTCCTATTTTGAAACCTATTCAAAATAGCGCCACCTAGTGGATGATAAGATTCAATAACTTGTATCCACATGGAGGTGTGATTAGTTAAAAAAACTTAGTGTGGTGGGGCGCCTGGGTAGCTCAGTCAGGTAAGTATCTGGCTTCAGATCAGGTCATGATCTCAGAGTCCTGGGATGGAGCCCCACATAAAACCCCACATAGAACCCCACACAGACCCCGCATGGGGCTCCCTGCTCAGCAGGGAGTCCGCCTCTCCCTCTGTCCCTCCGCCCTGCTCATGCTCATTCTCCCTCTCTCAAATAAATAAAAATCTTAAAACAAAAACAAAAAAACATATAATGTCGGGGCACCTGGGTGGCTCAGTTGGTTAAGTGTCTGACTTTGGCTCAAGTCATGATCCTAAGGTCCTGGGATCAAGCTCCACATCGGGCTCTCTGCTCAGCGGGGAGTCTGCTTCTCCCTCTCTCTGCCTGCCATTCTCCCTATTTGTGCTCTCTATCCCTCTGTCAAATAAATAAATAAAATCTTTAAAATCAACAACGACAAAAACAATAAAAACCTTAATGTGGCAAAGTTAAAATTATTGCAGCTTATTAGTATGCTTAACTAAATTCAGCAACTATTTATTAAATCTCTATATGCCAGATACTGGGAGTGGGAAAGTTTCTAAAGAAAGCAACATATATCTAAAGTCACATTTAGGCTCTAGGAAACCCACTCCAAGGACCTACCTCAAGAAAATAACTCAATAGAACAGGAATTACTGCACATAAAAAAAAAAACAAAAACAAAAACAAAACCTACAGTGTTTGATACAGCAAATCCAGCTAAATAGAAACAGATTACCTACCTAATATTAGGGAAATAGATAAGTAACTGATAGAACATAAAGATAATGATAAATTAGGAAATAAAATGATCACTGTGAAGAACAGGAAGAAACATGCAATAATAAGCAAATAATTAGGACAGACATGTGGATGATTACTTTGGGGTGAAATTTCCTTTGGCTACACCTCAAATAATGTTATGACATCAACCACTCATTGCAGCTGAATGATCACTCTTCTGCATTAATATTTCAGTCTGGTTCTAATGGAGTCTGCGTATGCATAAATGCTTGTATATGTAAAGAGCAAATAACCTGTGACTTCCTCATCCAAAAACTCTCACTCTAGGAGACATGGACTGCTGAAGTCGCTGCACGGACAAGGCTTCTGTCATATAACTGAATAGCCTTTCTGGAGTTCTTAACTATACCACTGCTGAGAAACACAGGCATGCAACAGTTCTTCCTTTTCTATGCATTTTTTTTCTTTCATTTTGAAGCCTCCTCCCGCGTCCCTCAGAGGCCAGTTAGCAATGCAATAAATTAATTTGTACTTTGGAGCGAACTCTTTAATCCCTTTTTGTTCTCTCACCTCCCAATCAAACACACACTCTCACATTTGCATGTATTAACATAATGAAACATTAATTACACGGTGTCTAGGATAGGACAAGCAAAGCGCTTCAATCAATCTCAATAACTCGCATTGGGTAGGTGAACAACGCTGCCCAGCCTTATCAGGACCACATAATAGACACAAACACAGGCTTGGTGCCTGTTGTGAGTGTGATTTATAACCAACATCTAAAAACAAAAAGCAGAAAATTACAAGGAGGCTAATCAATAACAATTATCTTAATGATAGATGGACAAATTTTATTCTTTTGTGGGGTGGTATTGTCCAAGGAGCGATTTGTTTGCAACAGGGGATAAAGATTAAGCAGACTGCTCTCGAAAACCAATGAGGTCTGAAAATGCCTAATTCCTGGTTGCAAAGAGCTATTGCATTATCTGATTTCTCTCAAGAAACCATGAGAGTTTATCTGAAAAAGAGAAGGTGACTACCAAGGCCGCCCACAGCCGTCTTCCATCTCTTCCAGATTTCAGTTGGTCTTCCTGGTCGTCTATGGTGTTCATTTGCTTAAGGTCTGAATTCTGCCAGTGTCCGCCTGGGCCACATTGCATGCTTCCTGCCAACATTAGTCCTGACTGAATGTTGCTGAGCCGGGCCAGTTGCTAATTATGTAAAAGGCGATACACAAGGGTTTCATGTTTGGAACCCACTATTTACAAACACCTCAATATTTCACATAGTTTTAAAGAGGTTTTTTTTTCCTTTTTCAAATATCAATTGCAGAGACATATTCATATTGGAGTTCACAGGAGCCCCGTTCTTATTGGATTTCTTCTTGATAGACAAGATAAGAGAGGAGAGGAGAGGAGGGGAGAGGGAAGGAGAAGGGAGAGGAGGGGAGGAGAGAGAAGGGAGAGGCAGGATAGGGTGGGTTGGGTTGGGGTGGGGTGGGAGGAAGCAAGAAAGGAAAAAAAAAGGAAAAGAAATTTTGAATAAAAGAAAAGAGAAAAGGATGCTGTGGCATTCCGCAAAGGACATGTTGCTAGACCACACTTTCTCAATATTGGCACTATTGACATTTGGGGCTAGATAATTGGATAATTCTTTGTTGCAGAGAGCTGCCCTGTGTATTGTAAGAGTGTATCAGCATTCCTGGTCTCTGTTCACTAAAATGCCAGTATTCTTCCCTCTCCTCTTCTAGTCATGACAATCAAAAACATCTCTAGGCATTACCAATGTCTCTCCCATGTGGGAGGGGCAAAATCACCCCAGTTAGAACCACTGTCCTATACCCTTCAGTACAAGAACCATATGTCATGTTCATTTAAAGAAAAAACTTAAAGCAAACTGCAAAAGATTATTTGATCAAGCAAAAAAAAAAATTGTTATTAAATGTTCTTTGAAATAAGTGGATTTCACTGTTTTTAAGTCAGTACTTCAAGGCATTTATAAAATATTGAAAGCCAAGAAACCCAAATTCTACTCCTGATGATCCCATCCTGACTGAATGGCCTTGGGCAATTAATCTTCTTTTTTCTATATATCACTTTCTCTGCAAAGTGAAGAGTTTGGACGAAATAACCTCCAAGTCTCTGCCATATCTAACATTCTGTGGTTCTACTTTTAGAGGAGTTGACTCATACAGCTTAGGTCTTTACCCGGGATAGTCCACATGTCCCCCAAACATCCCAGCTGGTATGGGCCACATTGCTCTACTCAACCCTTTTCTCTCAGAGCAGTGTTGCTCACTGACCCTAGCATAGTCTAGTATTCTAATCCCATAAGAAGAATGACTACAAGCATAAAATTTGAATATGTAACTTAGCAAAGGTAGGAGCAGTGCCTATTTCTGTGTTTCTTTAGAGACAGAAACATCAAGAAAGCAAGGATTAGTTAGGTCTTCTTTAAAGACCTAGGAATGATCAAAAAGTGAGCAAATAAACAATAACCACCAAACAGACCATTAAACCAAACCCAATATATTGCCTATTGTGCTAAAGCTTTCATTTCCCCCTTTATAATAGCCTTATTCAAAGTCAAAACTATACTTAGCAAAAAAGAAAAAAAATGTAATTGTTAAAAATCCAATTTTCCTGAATTTGACCTGATGGGCAGTGAGGTCTCAGAAGCACATGCTTTCTGATTTGTGATTCTCCGAGCCCATTAATATTTGTAATCACTTCTCCAAATACACACACTCTTCCCATAGATCCCTAGAGATTCCAGAGACCAATCTGCCCTTTTGACAGCTGTCGAATCCTTGTGTGCATGAAAGATGCAACAAGTCAATGAAATCATCCTTCAGGACTCCCAGGCCTGTCAGCTATTGGCTATTGAGACTCATCCATCCGTAGGCCCTCATTTGGACCCTCTCATAACTGATATGTTAGCTTGTGCATTCCTGCAATTGCTCATGTGAGTACAAATAAAATGACATAACAGAGACACAACAATATAATTCTCTACATCCAGAGACTTGAAAGATCCGCCTGCCAATATGCCACAGTGCAGTCTCATTTACAGTGCATTTATCTCAACAAAGTGTTTAGGAAATCATCTTTCATATAGCTTGTACCTGTCTCTTTTCATTGCCTCTCAACATTCTAGAAGATGCATCAAAATACAATGATCCTTATATTTTTATGTATAACAATCTTGGGAGAAGGCATGCAAACTACCTTGTCCTAAGAAATGGCATGCATGGAAGTAACACTACACAGAGAAATCTTTAGTCTGCACACTTGGTAAGATATCTTCCAAGAATCACTGCATTTCAGCTGCCTCTGGTAAGAGAAAGAACTTTATTTCAAAGACCACAGGCACCAAATAATTTATATCAGTAACAACTACTGAATACTTTTTTCAGTAGCTTATGATCTCCTCGTAATAGTTCTCTATTTTATCCATTAAGGAGGGAGAGAGAGAGGCAGGGCGTGCAGATGTAATCACACAGGAAAAGTACTTAGAAATCCCAAAAACCATATCCTGAGCAATAAAAAGCTATACTGTTTTGGGGCTACACAACAACACTCTGAAAATGCAACCCTCAAGTTTGAGGCAAACACTGACCAGGAACTGAGGGGAAAAAAATGTTTACCTTAAGGTGAATAAACTTCATCACTCTAATAAAGTGGGAGATGTCAGAAAAGCAAAGAGTCAATTCATTGCAAATGCAAAACCACACTTTCTCTAAAAATGAGCACCACAATAAAACTGATGGGCCATGGGTTATGAATACATTGTTCTGGGTTTTCAAAACCCAAAGATATTTTAAAAACCATAATCCAAACATAACCAAACTGTAAAGTGTTCAATAACAAATGTGTGTCTTTCAGCCCTGTCATTCCGGCCAGCACCACCAGCAAAATCCCCTTTCCCTGTTCCTCTGACCAGCTGTATTTGGTTACATTTCATGAAAAGTCACAGCTTCCAGAACTCATTTTCTTTCAATACAGTGGATTTGGCAATTTCAACATAAAGAAATTAAAATTTAGAAATAAATAAATAAAAGCATCGGTGTGTCATAAACTTGCAAGCTCAGCAGTTTTAATGTTTAAAATAAATGTTTAATGCCCAACAGCAGGATTAGGTGATATTACAAATGTGGATCCTTTTCTTCTCAGAGATGAACAAAGCAAATAGGAGGAGGAAAAGCAATCAAAGTTGCAGGATCCTGAAACTGTTATCCATTATACTGTCAGCTTCACGTCGAAACTGGTTGTCATGTTTTCTAAGTCCTCATCCCAATAATTTATTAACCCAAAGCAGTTTCAGGCAAATAAGAGATGTTCCTGTTAATCATATAAAAAACATTGATCAGCCATAGTTATTTTTTAAAAAATAGCACTATTTTTAAAATCCAGTGAGGTTAAGGACTAGAAAACATTGCCTGCCCACAAAGTAAAGAAGATTTTAATTGCCATAACTAATCACTATGTCTTTCCATTCCTTACTGCATACCTACCTCCTCCAATATTATACCTAAGGGATGGCTTCTATCAAAATAGATGAACATACTTTTTATCTTGAGTTATAGGAGAAGGACCCTTATTTATTAGACTCTTAGGAAATACCCAGGGACTTCTAAGCAAGAGAAACTTTTGGTGTCTCCCAAAGCTGGTAGCTTTCCTTTCTTAAATATGATTAATAATGATGATAACATTAATAATAAATTTTATTATCAAGTCACGTATCTGCTACTATGTTAAAAATCTCTTACACATTATCTAGAATATTCCTCACATTTGACCTATAATGTGGGTGTTATCTTCATCTCTACTTAATAGATGAGTGAACTATGGCTCAAAGAGGCAACATAACTTGACCACTGTCATCCAGCTAATTAGTGGCAGAGCCAGGGCTGGAACTTGAATCTTCCTGACTCTGACTCTCGTGATTTCTTTTGGCCAGAGGATTGCATTTGCAGTTGGGAGATCTCAGTTCCAGGGCAAAAAATTAAAATATAAATTTTTGTTTCTGTGGCCAAATAGCATTTATTTGTTTGATAATAACATTGATTTTGTGTTCTAAGTGTTAATGATATTTGGTTTACCCTCCTCCTTAATTCAGAGGTTTCCCCAAAGTATCTAACAGCACTTTATAAAAATTGTTCATGCCTTAAATATTTCCAAATAACTAGGAAAAGAAGAGAGATGTACACAGACAATGCTGAAGAGACCAATGTGTTTGGAGGCCAGGTAAGTAAGTGAGGCATATGGAAGATATGAACGAAGGGACAAAGGCAGACCAGCAGAGAAGATGTGAGATAGTGCTACAAATGGCAAAATCAACTAAAATGAAGGTAGTGTGGTGGGGAGAGATGGGATTCAACAAGAAAGTGACCATACTATGCAAGAAGGAGACAAGCCATAGATTAGTGGTTAAGATCACAGACTCTGGAGGCAAACATTATCTAGATTTAAACACAATCTCTGCCACTGACCAGCTATGTGACCTCAGCAAATTACTTACTCTCTCTTTTCTCTTCTATACAGTAAGATGAATTGTCACTACCCATTTGCTAAAGATGTTGGGATTTTTTTTTTAATAAAGCATTTAATATTTTGGTTGGACTGTTTAACAGTTGATCATCTATTATGATCAACATAGGTCAGAATTTGATGACTATCAGTGTGACCTTGAGTTAGTAACTTTATTTCTCTGTCATTCCATGTACTTTTTTTTTTTAAATGAAAATGATATTAGAAGCTCAACATGTTCCACCTCATTAAATGAGATAATGTGCATAAAAAGATTTTGAAGAGTATAAAAATGTTATTATAAGTGTGTGTAGATGTGGGGTAGTAGATCCAGACCTACTAGTGTTAGACCCAACCATGGACATCTTTTTAAAGTTTTATTTATTTGAGAGACAGAAATAACAAGAGAGAACAGGAGTGAGGGACAGGGAGAGGGAGAAGCAGGTTCCCCACTAAGCAGGGAGCCAGATGTGGGGCTCTATCCCAGAGTCCTGGGATCATGTCCTGAGTCAAAGGTAGATGCTTAACTGACTGAGCCACCAGGCATCCCCCAACCATGAAGATTTGATGCAAACAATGGCAGGCCATGTCTGGACTGATCTCTACTGACAAAAGGAAGGAATAAAGCTGAAGAACTGGTATGCATTTCATTTCTAATGAACATTTTTCATCTCTGTTGCCTTAGTCAGTCTTTTTCTTCCTTCTACATAATGTACTTTAGACACATCATCTCAGTGAAAGCTATCTATTTTGAGGCACCTGGGTGGCTCAGTTGGTTAAGCGTCTGCCTTCAGCTCAGGTCATGATCTCAGGGTCCTGGGCTCTAGCTCCACATGGGACTCCCTGCTCAGCGGGGAGTCTGCTTCTCCCTCTCCCTCCGCCCCTCCCCATCTCCCACTGCCAACCCCACTTGTACTCTCTGCTCTTTCTCTCATATAAATAAATAAATTTTTTTTAAAAAGTATTAAAAAACTACTTAATTTAACACATTAATTCTTCATTCCTAGTAAGATAAAACCATCCTCCCTCATTGTGAGACAATAGAAAAAATACACACACATACACATATATACACCTACAAATATACACACACATATATACACATACATACATACACACACACATACACATACATATACATATACATATGTACATCTGCCCAAGCCATGGACCAAGCCATGAGTAGAAGCTTGGAATTTTCAGCCCCAACCCCCATTCTTCAGAGAGGGAAGGGAGCTAGTAGTAGAGTTAATGATCAATAATGCATACATCCCAAAGCAGAGCAGAGACATAAGGAAACAATGCCATGCATAACAGAGAATGACATATGTTCCTACTACCTAGACTTGTAGCTTTGCTCAGATCCCGGCATGGGTTGTCTTTCTGAGCCCTCTTTAACCCCAAGTCTAAGTGTTTGCTCTATCCTGCAAAAGAGAACTTGACCTCAGGGAAAGTGTGGTCACTCATGGGTGGCATTTCCTGGTTAATCAATCCCAAGGTATACCAGAGATTTCTGTCAATGTAGCCTGGTGGAGAGCTGCCTACAAGGAATGCTTTGAAAGAGACTGGCAAGAATCTCTGGCAACCAAAACACTCCCTAGTTTGTACTTTGCTATTCTTTTTTTTTTAGTGAGAAAGTCTTTCATGAGACCATCAAGATGAGGTTTCAAATTCAACATTCTTGGGAGGGGTAACAGCTCTATCAAGAATTGTACTCTGGGGGCGCCTGGGTGGCTCAGTGGCTTAAGCCTCTGCCTTCCTTCAGGTCATGATCTCAGGGTTCTGGGATCGAGCCCCGCATGGGGCTCTCTGCTCAGCAGGGAGCCTGCTTCCCCCTCTCTATGCCTGCCTCTCTGCCTTCTTGTGATCTCTGTCAAATAAATAAAGAAAATTAAAAAAAAAAAAGAATTGTACTCTGGTTAATTCCTGAGATGAGTGTTTCGTGGCAGGTAAGATAAAGGAAGGCTGAGACTCCACTCAAGTTTATAGTTGGGGCCAGATGGAGCCACACATGCTCACTGTGCTGATATAACCATGCCAAGTCTGTGTTCAGGGGTTTGAGTGGCATAATAAAGAGAAGATAGAGGGCACCTGGGTGGCTAAGTTGGTTAAGAGTCTGCTTTTGCCTCAGGTAGTGATCCCAGGGTCCTGGAATCGAGACCCGCATCAGACTCCCTGTTCAGCAGGAAGTCTGCTTCTCCCTCTGCCCCTCCTCCCTTCTCATACTCTGTCTCACTCTCTCATTCTGATTTCTCTCTAATAAATAAATAAACTCTTTAAAAAAAGAGAGAGAGAGAGAGAAGATAGCCTTTCCTTCAAGAAGACTTTAGGCTACAATGAAAAAAGGGAGACAACATTTAAAAGGCATGCACATGATTTCTAAAAAAAACAAGATGTACTGATCAAGTTATTATCTTTGTAAATCTTGGGAAGATTTCTGGATTAAGTTACAATTTCAAGGTGGGAAGAGCTGAGGAATTCTCTCTCTGCCCCTCCCCACCTCCCACCACCAACCCCACTTGCCAACATTTGCAAAGTAAGAGAAAAAATATGAAGTGCAGGTAAACTAAAACTGACTAATCGAGATTAGATTAAAAAAACAGAGAAGAAGACAATCTGTGAAAATAAGAGAACAGGGTAAGTGAAAGGAAAAATGAAGTAGATATTTGGTGGAGAAAGTGATGGGTAGTCATGAAGATCTGAAAACGCTCACACTGCCCCTCTGACTCTTCCCTGCCCACTTAGCTATAGATTTGACACGTCTCAGCTCACAGAATCAACTCATCCCATTCTTGAGACAAGACTGACCAGGCAGATTAAAGTGCTCAGGCTTATAAGCTAGTGTGTCTAAAATTAGTCACATTGCTATAAGTCAAGGTATTAGGGTGTCTGAGGATGAGCCTTAGGACCACCTATGCCCTCACTTCTAGGATTTATCTTGTCTGTGTGATTTGGGTTTCTAGTACTATTTTCTTGATTTATGTAACAATTCTTTACTCTGGTATATAAAGTCCTTAATATTAGCTTACTTGCCTAGGCTCTTAAAATCTAAAAAAGCCCCTATGAGCCAGGCTCTGCAGTCAGATAGACCACTCCATGAGCCATGATGAGTAATTTGTCTGACTTCAAATATGCCCACTGCAGGGACCTCTCATGGCCAAGTCTCACCCTCCAGAACTCAGAGTCTTTTAAGTACAGTCTTCATGTCCCTTTGGAGATGATAACTTGGTATGAAGGACTACTAAAGTCATGCCTGCTATTTTTAGGCTTTCCTCCTCTGCATTCCAGCTTAACATTGAGGTTATACAATGGCTCAGTGTTCTCCAACCCTCTGATCTGCAATAATTATTCTATTCACAGTAACAATTGACAGATTTTGCACTATCCATGAAGGCACAATCAGGGGTAGATCTTCTGAATTGTATTTGTGTTGGATGTCTAATTCATCATGGCTACATTTTGGATTTTTACATTTATTGATAACAAATAATTTTAATAGTTTTAAAACATAGTCCAGAAATAAAAGCAAAAAGATAAAATATGTAAAATATGATAAAAAAAAACAAAATTAGGAAGATTAGTTTCTAGAACTTCAATCACTGTATAAAGAGTCCTGGAGACAGTTGATGGAGATACTAGAAGAGAAGACATTATGAATGGAGTAATTCAAGAAAATCTCCCAGAACTAAAGGGTACAAATCCAGATTAAATAGGCCCATATCCACACTATGACACATCCATAACAAGGTATATCATGAGGTATAGATTACTGCGACAAAGAGAACACCCTGTATGTATCCAAAAAGAGAAACAAAGAGACAGAGAACCTAATAGGATCAGGTATTAGAACTCATCAGATGTTTCAAAAGTAACTCTGGAAGCTAGAAGAAAATAGAGTCACACTCTCAAATTATGGAAAAAAACATCCCCTTTATAGGAATTCTATACCCAACTAAACTACCAATAAGGTGAGAGGAAATAATTAAAATATTTTCTGACACACGAAGTTTCAGTCTAACTCTCCCTTTTCCAATAAACCCTTTCTTAGGAAGCTACTGATTGTATCTACAATCCATCAAAAGGCAGAGAATAAAGGGGACACAAGCTTCAGGAAGTGGGTGCTGCGATACAGGAGGAAATTGGAAGGGATTCTCAGAATAGTAGTGAAAGAGGGTCCTGGGATAATAGTGGTGTCCATTGTATAGGAGTCAACTATTCCACACTAGAGTAGGCCAAGAGCCTCTGGGAGAGAGTGCCTCAGGAAGAAACATTGGACAGATATAACTGGATAAATGGGAGGAAATTTATGATCATAATGAAAAGATAACTATATGAAAACTACACAAACAAAAGAAAACCAAACATATAGCAAAAAGTAACCATAGTATATTCTGATTCCATATTATAAACACCTGAATACTAATCTAAACAAAATTTAGAACTTTATTGGGCATCCACAAATGAGAACAGAGCACATATATGGTAGAGGTGAATGGGTAAAGAGGTGTTAAAGAAAGTCAGTTCTGTATCTGTCATAGCAGGAGGTCAGTAGATTTAAAAAAATGCTTCAAATGGAAAAAAAAATTAAAAAGGAGTAACACAAGCATGTTATAGAGATATGGAGAAAATTTTCATAGTAATCAGGAATTCAATGTAGTTGCTTCTGGAAAGGGGAAAAGAGCTGAGGTGGGATAACAAGGAAATATTTTTATAATAAGCTATGCAGAACTCTAGAGCTCTTCAAGCTCTTTAAGCTTGAAAATGCATTTTGCCTAATTCTAAAATGTGATTTGATTATGGCCAGGAGACCATCATACCTGGAGAAGAATCTGGGATTAATAAGTATGAATGAGGAGGGTCACTGGGAGTTTAATAAGAGTGACATTTTCCTTAGTGAAGTCTTCTCCACCTTTCCTTTGGACAATGGCCAGTTGTATATTCACTGATAACTTAGCTTTTCCCTTTTGAGGCAAGACATAATCTGACAGTTAAAAGTTAACTTCACAAAACTATGACTTGTCTTCCTAAAACCCAGTGCCACAGTGATCAAGTCAAATCTGACCCATCTTTCATACTTGGAGCAAATAGTACTGTAAACCCTTCATTGTCCTGTTAAGCACAAAGTTTGCTTCATGGTAACATTATTTTTAGAATTTTGTGAGCTTGATGGAAAAACAGAAGGAACAACTCAACATTAAATTACTCACTTGAAAAACTTTCCAAATTGAAATCATGAAGATAGCAAAAATATAGAGTTATAAATACACAGGAACCCATTTGAAATAATTTCAGATCTGAACATTGCCATATGGTCCTGTTGATTTCGATGGAGGCAGCCTAGTCATGTGGCTAATGCTACGTAGATGGGGCAGTGGTCTGAGGCCCTCTGCCAAGGCCATCTCTGCTCCTGCCCTCCTCTGGCACCTGGATTCTTTTTATGGAATCTGTAAGGATTGTCTGTCTTTCTAAGGCAAGAGGGGCTCAGGTTGAAACAGAAGATGCGTTCACAACATTGGTTATCCTTCAGATGAGAAGACTTCTGCTGTGAGGACCATGTGGTTGTTTGCCAGAGAAATGAACTCATTTGCCATAGTCAAATGTTAGCTTATCCCCAGCCAAGTACACAGGGAGCAGGAAGAGGTAGCATGTTAAGGAATCCAGTGGGAGAGACGGAGGCACATTTACTGGCTCAGATCGATTATATGCATATGGTTTTTTAACAACAAGTTAATTGGTGTATTATTTTCATGGTTAGAAGACATATTTCTTTACAACTAATCTCATTTCAATCTTCCCTTTTTTTCACCCAAAATTCAAGTCCTCTGGACATAGAAAACATATGCTGTTGGCAAAGGTTGCCTCAACTGATATTTAAAAGGAATGTGCCACAGAGCTTTCTGGTAGGAACGCAGTGCCCTGCTGGTTCCAGGGTGCTACAAGCTAATGTTTCTAGGTCTGAGAGACTCACTCGTCTCTAGGATTCCCTTCCCATCCTTTGCAGTAGTACTTTCAAATCCCAATTAGCGGACACTAGTCATCTCAGAATCAATATCATCTGCATAAATCAAATTTTGGACCCATATAATTCAAAGATTATAATTCAAAAATTTCATAGCGAATGAGTAGAGATACACGGCAAAATCTCTGTCATTAATTTTAGGTAAGATACACTCAAAAATTATTTTCATTTCATCTTTTTTTAAAAGTCAACTCTATGGAGACAATGGAGCTGTACAAATCTCTATTTCGAGTCAGGCTTGTGTTCAGCTTTGGAAATGATTCTTTGGGAACCCTCCGATCGCCTGCAGCCACAGGAATACATACGGCATGTTTCCTGGGTAGCAAGGTCTCTGCCTGGGCTGGCTGTGCCACTGTCCTATATTCAGCCTCTGGGTGCCATTTTCTCTCCCTCTCTCTTCTCTACACATCAACCTGAGATCCCCTTAAAATGACATTCAGAGCATGCTATTCCTCTGCTTCAACCTTTCTGAAAGTCCTACTGCAGGGACCCCCACATCCTGAGTGTGAGCCTCCCCTTGTGCGTGATCAAGCTTTCTGGCATCTCGCTCTTCATCGTCTGCCTTGATCACCACGCTGCGGCCACAGAGGCCCCCTTTTTGCCTTTTGAGCTCACCACTCTACCTCCCTCTTCCCAAATGCGTACCTGGCTAATTCCCACTCCTCTTTTGGTCTCAACTTGAATATTCTTTCCTCTGAGAAAATTTTCCTGACAGACCTGCAAATGGAAAGCAGGACCTCTTCCCAATATGATTCTCTCTCATATATGGCTTCCTTAACAATATGCAGTAATAGATCTGTTTTTGTGTTTTGTAGGTTATAGTCATCTCCCCCATTGGACCATAAATGCCACAGGGGTGGCGTCTGTTCCTTTATGGTCCCCACTGTACACCCAGTGCCTACAGAGTGCCTGGCACATTCAGGGGCATGCTAATAATTTGCTGTCTAGAGAGATGACTGTATAATGTCCCTCCCTGACCCCTGAGGCTTCTTGGGAACAGTCACAAAACTCCATTCTCTTACCTACTCACTTTGCACCAATTGCAGACCCCAGCAAGTACTTTAAAGGTTGAGTTTTTTTTGTTTTTTTAATTTCTTTTCAGGAAGGTGTCTATAGTGGGTTGAATAATGTTCCCGCCAAAATTTATATCCTCTTGGAACCTCAGACTGTGACCTTATTTGGAAAGAAGGTCTTTGCAAATGTAATTAAGGATCTCAAAATGAAATCATCCTGTCCAGGTGGGCCCTAAATCCAATGACTGATGTCCTTCTTAAAAGAGTAGAGGACACAGAGAGACACAAACTCTCAAGGAAGAAGACCTTGCGAAGACAAACACAGAGACTGCAGTGAGGCAGCTAAAAGCCCCAAAGAACTAAGTAAGGGTCACCAGGAGCCTCCAGAAGTTCAAAGACACAAGCAAGTTTTCTCTCCTACAGGTTTCAGGGGAGAGTGGGGCCTGCTGGCATCTTGACTTTGGACTTCTGGCCTCTACAACTGTGAGAGAATAAATTTCTGTTCTAAGCCTCATCTGTGGTGACTCATGACGGCGAGGCTAGAAAACGGATACCCTGTTTGAAGAGCACTGGTATTCTTGTGTGACCACTATGACTTCCTCTTACAAAATTACTGAACAAGACACCAATCCAGAGATAAGGACCCATATCCATAAGCCCATTTTAAAAATTCCCTTACAAACGCACAGAGGAATACCAGAATCGGAATCTTGGCATTCGAGGGAGTATGAGAGGTTGTTTTGTTCAACCTTCCCACAATACTCGTGCTGTCTGCAGAGCATCCCTTCGGACGGTTCCCTGGCCTCGGCTAGACAACAGGACACTCCCGGCTCCACGGCACTACACAGAGGCAGAACTTTGTCGGAAAACAGAGTAGGAGCCCCGGTAACTCACCGCGTACAGACTGACCCCGTGCTGATCGCGACAGCTGCGCTGCACTTTAGGGTTTCCGGTTCCCAGGAAGCAAAGCAGCTCTGAAGGGTAGGCGGCGTTGTGGCTTAAATGCTGGCCAAGTCTTGCCCTATTTTCCATAAAACTAATTCAATTTTTGCAATAAAGAAATATAGAAATATCACTCAGTGACATAATTTTATCCAGTTATCTCTCCCCAAAGCCCCGTGGCAACGGGAGAATAGAGCTAATTTTCACACTTGGGAACAACACCCCAGTCAAATTAAGTCAGATCAACTGAGACTCATGGGGCTCTTTCTGGGGGGCAAATATTTTACGGAAGCAGAATGCAGATCTAGTAAAGTATGCCAGTCCTAGGACGCAGTTTGGCAAGTCTTCACAAAATGAACTGCCCCTGTGGCCCGCGCCCAGATGACCGAGACTTGCCAGCATCCCCAGGCTCTCCTCCTGCCCCACTGCAGTCACTGAAGCCACCGATGGCAGTGTCTCTCATGACTTTTATTTATTATTATTATTACTATTATTATTTATGTTCAGTTAGCCACTGTATAGCACATCATTAGCTTTAACTCACTAAAGTGTGCTAGGGTTTTTCTGTTTGGTTTTGTCCTTTTGGGTGTGTGCATGCTAAAATATACACACCATAAAAGTTATCACCTTAACCACTTTTAAATGTCTAATTCAGTAGCATCAAAAGTTCTGCCTGTTTTTGAGTCTGATACAAACTGGGTCCTACAGAACACATTTTTATGTACGACTTCTTCCATTTAGCAGCTGCTTAAATCAGGTCATGTCTCTGAAGAGACAATAAATGTCTATTTAGGTGTTTTATCCATTGAAGAACAACACCAGCAAAACTCTAAAATGGGTGGTTTTACGGGTTCAGAGGCCCCCAGAGATGTGGATGATGTTGGTGTCCATTACACATAAATGCAGTTTCAGGCCTCTCCAATCGCTCCCTTGGTGACCACCTATACTCTGTGGGCGAAGTTTCACTGTGTGTGGTTTCAGAGCATTCAAATTCTAGGAACTGTGACCCCTGTGAGAAGCATCGAGGCTGATCCCTCGGGGCTGGCTGTTACAAAAGCCCACAAGCAGGTGGACCTCTCCCTCCTGGATCAAACAAGATGTGGAAATTCTCTGAAATTAAACCAGAAAGAAGTAAGGAGTGATCCAAGCCTCAAATGCCATAATAGTGTCGAATAAATGAAAGCGACCCTATAAACCTGAACTTCTGATTTATGATGTGTGCTGTTTTAAAGGTGCTATGACATACAGTTTAATGACCTAATATAAAACATTTTTATTTAGTTGCATGGGTCTTGTTCCACTAAGTTTCACATTCCCCTCTGCACCAAAGGTTGTGGAATAGTATTGCTCATCCTGTTTACAATCCTAGATGAGTCTTGGCCAATCTGTAGGAGTTCCATTGACTTATGTTCCCTGGGGCCCTCTTGCAGTCAGTTCTCACCAGGGAGAAGATTCATCTCTGTGGTTGGCTACCTGTTACAGTTCTGTTCACACAGATGCCTCGGAAGATCACAGTGCAAGGGAAAAATCTCCTACTCTGGTTCTCGGTCACCTGTTATCACAGTTAGAGTCCCACCCATAGGTCCGTTCTCTGCCCTGTTTTTAATAACCTAGAATCTTGGGACACCTGGGTGGCTCATGGGGTTAAGGCCTCTGCCTTCGGCTCAGGTCATGATCCCAGGGTCCTGGGATGGAGCCCCACATTGGGCTCTCTGCTCGGCAGGGAACCTGCTTCCCCCTCTCTCTCTCTGCCTGCCTCTCTGCCTACTTGTGATCTCTGTCTGTCAAATAAATAAATAAATAAATCTTTAAAAAAATAACCTAGAATCTTCCTTAAATGATGAGCAGAATGTTTTGAAGTTGCCTGTGACTAAAGTAGGAGAATTCTCAGAGAAACTGAAGGGAAGTAAAATCATATACATACATGAAGAGGGCAACAAGAGGCTCAGACAGTCTTTAAATAAGGCATTATGAAATTATATGAAGGTGGTGATTTTTATTTATTTTTTTTTGCCCATGACAGCCCCAAACAAAATTCCATCTTTCTCCTTCTTGCTGGTGAAACCGTTTTGTGACAGCCGTGTCTCCAGTGTGGACAAGGGTAATTGTGTGGTGTTCCTAATTGGGCATCATACTGATTTATCTTCACCATTCGTCACACAAAGAACCTTGCCAAGCATAACACTCTGACCCTCAATCATAAGCCCCGTGTGAGACGACAGAGGGTCCAGTGAGCAGCTGCCCCTGCCATAACCTATTACGGCTTCAGGAGCGTCCTTGCTGTCCACCAGTGAGGTCAGGAGCACTCCCCTTCCCCCCACTGCCCATCACGGGTGACAGGGGAGGGAGAATGGCGGTGTCCAAGGAAGCCCGGGGTTCCCAAGGTGTAACTGATTGCCAACATGACAGATTGCTTGTTTCATATGCAAAGGAGGGAGGAAAAGAGGGGCCCCTGGGGATGTCGGTGCTCTGCAGCGGGGCAGGCACAGCCTGCAGGCATGGGGCAGGCAAG
Organism: Mellivora capensis; assembly: GCA_004024625.1. Lineage (NCBI taxonomy): Eukaryota > Metazoa > Chordata > Mammalia > Carnivora > Mustelidae > Mellivora > Mellivora capensis. The sequence continues at coordinate 39,857 of PISX010003798.1, read as the reverse complement.
CCAGGACCTAGCAAGGGCCTCCGCAGAGGGGTGACTCAGTAAACAGTGAACTGAGAGCACCGAAGACTCCAGCCCTGCATCTGCTCCCTAGTCCTGAGCCACAGAGTGAGGAAGGGCTGAGATGTGTATGCCATTCCTTCTTTTTACAGATAAGGAAACAAAGGCATGGAAGGCTCACTACCTGATTCAGGTCATATATCTGATTAGTGCCAGGGCTAGAACAGAACCCAGTTCACCTGACTCCTAAGCTGAACACCTTCTACTATATTTATGGGCTCCACCCCCCCCCCCAAAAAATAGCGGCTCCCTCAAGAACAAATCAGGATAGAGTGTCAGCAGGTGACTGGGGGGGGGGGTGGTGGCAGATTACACATGTAGACCATGAACGGGCAAGAAACCTATGCAGAGCCAACATATTGGCCTAAACCAATTCAAGTTTAGGAAGGCTATTTTAATTAGGAATAGTGGACTGCAGGGATTTTCAGTGGCCCTCTAAAGTGAACCTTCTTCATGCAGGATTATTCCATGAGAGTAGGAATTTCCCATAATGGAATGATTTATAACATCCATTTGCATGTTCAAATACCCTCATAAAATGAAGAGTTGGAGAATTTTGTACTACAAATAATTCCGAAGAAAGAAAAATTGAAACTAAAGATAGAAGGGGTTAAATGGCATTTTTCCCCCTCCAATCCACCCACCACCCCAGAAAAACAATTATGAGAGAGAAAGAAAGAAAGCATGAGGGGAGGAGGGAGAAAGTGGAATTCTCAGTACACACCGTATCAACTTGGAAAGACTCGTTAAGTAACCATGAAACCATTGAATCCTACTAATGGGATAGTGAGTATCTAATAAACAGTCAAAAATGCAATAGGAGATGAATGTGCCTACAAATAATCAGAGTTCAAATGGATTGAACTATCCAAAAGTTTTAACTCACTCACTCACTCACTGTCCAGATAGGATCATTCGTTCAATCCAACATAGTACATTCCTTCCAGTTCAGTACACAACACTCTACCATTTCTAAACCTTTTTTTTTAAACCTTTATTCTAAAAAAATTGTGATATTAAAAAAAAAATGTCATATGGGCACCCGGGTGGCTCAGTCAGTTAAGCATACGACTCATGATCTCAGCTCAGGTCTTCATCTCCGGGTCACTGAGTTCAACCCCAGCAGTGCTCTCCACACTGGACTTGGAACCTACTTAAACAAATGTTATGGAGAATCCAGGCAGTTAAATCCTCCTAAGTCCTGCTCATTTACTCCGGGTTTTCCTCTTCCTTTCGTTCAAGATCCTGCATGAACTTATAACACTGGTCTGCTCCAGCGTGGAATATGTTTTGATTCTGCACGTCCGGCCGGCAAGAACCCAGTGCCTTCCTCGTACTGCACTTAGCACAGTGCCACATGCAATTAACAAGCTCAACACTCCCATTCTGATGATAATGATGATGGCAGTAACAGCGCCATTGAGGATGGCCAAGAGATGACAAATAACCCGATATTCAAGACTTGCCCAAGGAGGGGCCCCCTCTCCCTCGCTCTGGACTGAACACAATAAAAGTGATCATCTCAATCATGGATGCAATTAAACACTTCCCTGCAGGAAGCTGAAAGTAAAAGATCCATTAAGTGCATGGGGGCTGCCCCAGGGAGTATTCTGTGTCTTCTCATGCTGCAGACTGTGATTCAAAATATTAACAGTCCATTAAGCACCCAAGATCCCAACGGGTGCCCAGGTGGCCAGGCTAGTGTCTTAAAGCTTTGCCCTTTTTTGCCTTAGGTCTTTTTTTTTATTATTATTTTTTGTTCTCTCTCCTTTGCAGACACAGAAGTTCGGTCTTGAACAGATCACTGGTTTCCATGGTTTTCTTGAACTCCAGGGGGGCTGAGTATGAGTCCTCCTATCTTGTTTTGCATGGCCACGTACACACAGGTTAGCTACTGTCCTTTCTCTCTTGCCTTGTGTGTGACAGTATCTGAATTTCATAAGTTAAAGACAAGGTATGCACGAGGATAGGTCTGACCTAGTGCAGCTGAAAGAATCAGCCATCGATATCCTCACGGCCCTTGGTACCCTCCATTGATGGAGTTTTCAGAAACGTCCCAGCTAGGCACTAAATAGGCTTTGTGTCCCATATGACTTCCCTCTACCAGCTAGGAAAATTAATTCAAAAGTCAAGAAGATGGAATCGAGTGAGCTCGGAGTATAAAGGATGAGAGTCAGATCAACTCCAGAACAGCAATGGAAATAGGTTTCCATGGGTGACAGGCCAGGTGGTGACACCTTTGGGGAACTCAAATAAACTCAGCAGCTCGTCACGCTCTGAGCCTTTGGAACAGGTGTCTCTTCACAGATCTTCCCTCTGCCTCTGAAAAGCAGTTTGCCCACAGGTTTAAAGCAGACCAATTAGGATATCAAAGAACACGTGGATGAAAGACAACATTGGTAACTATGTAATGCTGGATTATGGAAATGAAGAGTGCCAGCAGGAATGTTTCAGAAAAATGAAGCTTCCCAGTGTGACCTGATGATTTGCTATGGACCGTTATCTTAGTGCCAGCTCTAAGTGTTTATGGAATGCCTAGGATACTTAGTATGTAAGGATTCTCACTTATAATATGTATCGAATTATATCTTCTTATGATCAGTCACATTGTAATAGACTCATTTTTCTCATCTGTAAAATGGGGTAATAACATATGTCATGGGATTATGCTGAAGGCTGAATAGGGAATGCATGTAAATGATTTAATGTAATATTCACATAGTGAGTGCTTTACAAATGGTTGTTAATGATAATAAGTAGAAGAACAATAAGATTGCATTTATTCGTTTATTTTTTATTTGTTAAATAAGCTTCATTGTGTTACCTAACAGGGTGAATTTTAAAATTAAGAAGGTGGGAAAGTACTTTATTTGACTTTGACGTCTTTGTTAATCCTCCTAGATGTGTGCAAGACTTATTGGTGCAGTGAAATGTAAATATATTGAATCAATCGGCCTATGTTGGTCAGACATGCAGAACAGTCAGTGATTTCCCAAACTGGGTATGAAGAAACTAGCAGTGAGTGGGCCACATGATAGGCCAGTGCCACCAAGGACCTGAAAGATGGCATCTTGCCACATGCCTGCCTGCCAGGTCACAAGGGCAAAGTGAACCTGTGGTGGGACACTTAGCACCTCCCTCATCTCCCAAATTAAGATGGCACAGTCAAAGGTGCTCTGATCCTTGGGGCTATCCAACTCCTTCCCCAACATCTAACTCTGTAGCCAACTTCAAGTCTGAGAGTATACCAACAGCCTTGGTGAGTAAACATCAAACTTCAAAGACTAGAGGTCAAAGCTTTTGACAGATTGGTAGTGAATTAATTATTTCAGTTATCATTCAGCAGAAGTTTATGGATGAACTTCTCTGTGTCAGGCCATGTTCTCAGCATTGAGCATACAGCAGTGAGACATTTGCCCTTGTGATCCTTTTGGTCCAAAGAGGGGAAACAGTCAACAACAAATGGACAGAGTTATAACAGTAACCACTATATTATACACATTAGTATAAGGTCACAGTACAGAATGACTGGAACAGGGGTAGGGAGTGCTGATAGGGGGTAGGATGGTTTTCCCTATGGCACAAAATTAAGTCTTGGGCTTTTCTGTGCTCACTGGCAGAATAAAGTTATTTAGTTGGATACAAAAGATCTTTTTCTAAGCAATCACATAAAGTCTTAGGGAGACCAGCTTCTGTCCTTGGTAAGCCTTTATTCCCAACCAACATCCTCTCTCCCCCCTTCTATCCTAGATGTATATGTTAGGGGTGGAACAGGGAAGGTTCATCTGGGAATGCAAAACAGTTAAATCTAAGGTTACTAAATCACAGTAGTGTCTCTTTTCCATATGCTAAAAGAAATCCTTGCTTATTATAGAGAATTTGGAAAATTTAGTAAAGCATGAAGAAGAAGAAAATTAAAATTGCACTCTCATCTACCAAGACTACAAATAACAAATTGGTGTGCTCCCTGCATATTTTAGTGGGTGTCTCTCTTTTTTTGTGTACGTACTCACACACACGTGTCACACTGCACATTCTATTTTTTATCTTACATTTTCTCTCCTTAACATTACATCATGAGTATATTCTCATGTATAGTAAAACTCTCTGAAGATATTTTAATAGCTGCATAATATTCTGTCCTGTGATTATACCATACTTTAATTAGCCATGTCCATATGGATGAAAAAATAGACTATTTCTCATTTTTTACTGTTATTAAAAATAGAGCTGTAATCAGCATCTATCCATCTATCTGTCTCTGTTCTTTCCACATCTCTAATTATTTCCTTAAAATAGATTGCAATGAGAAATACTGGATCAAGAAAAAAATACCAAACATTTTTAAGGCCTTTGATAAAATTGGGAAATTGAGTTCCAGAAGCTTGGCCAGTGCACAGTCTCACCAGCAATGTCTGAGAATGCCTGTTTCACCACATTCTAAAGAGTACAAAGGCATTATTCCTCTTTAATTCTGTTATTTCAACAGTTAAAAAAAATCTCTCTCACTGCAAAGAAAAATCTTATTTGTTTATTCACTGAATTGAAAAAGTTTCTTCAAAAGGATATGTGACCTTGGAGTACTTATTTGAACACTCTGAAGATGAATTTTCTCACCTGTAAAACGGAGATAATTATAGGTATCTTGCAATCCAGGTGCCCTTCCATGTTTAATAATAACAAAGCATCCTGCAGGCATTATTATAGGAAGGTAGAGCTGGACAGGGAAGGAATAGAGCAAAATGCCAGAAAGAGACTGAATACAAAATCAATCTTTCTAATGGGAGCTTGTTCAGCATTCGGATTCTTTAGTATAACAAGTAACAGTGAAAAAGGAGATAGTTTTTGGTATGAGGCTATACAGAAAGGGTTCCCAGACCATGGTTTTTGGACCATTTAACCCTGGATTCTTTTCTTCTAGCTTAGATGAAAGCTCGATTACTTTGTAGGTTTGCTGCAATTCAGCTTCAATACAGCAATTTACACACACACACACACAAAAGAAAATGATAATAATAATAAATTTTAAAAATTAAAAAAAAAATCAAATTTGCTTTCTCACATATACTCTTCTACTCTTCTTTCCTTTTAACCTTTCTATTTATCTTTTAGAACATTGTGGATTGAGTCTCATATAAACCAGGAAACAAATTCCTGACCTTCTAAAGCTGAGCTACCTACAGACTCAGATGCAGTGACCATGACTGTGGCTGGGACAGTTCGTGGCTGGGACAGTTCGTGGCTGGGACAGTTCGTGGCTGGGACAGTTCGTGGCTGGGACAGTTCGTGGCTGAGGCTCAGAACACTTCAGAGGCTCTGACAGCTTCTTTCTGTTAACACCTGCCCCAACTGCTCTGAAGGTTGTCTATGCAAATGAGCGCTGACCTCTTTAGACCTGGGCCTCTGTACTGGATGAGATCCTGTCTCCCAGCGTTCTGGGTTATCATTTTTCAAATATGTTGCAGCTACAGAAATTTTACATGTAAAAAAAGTATGAGATGGATTTTTGACAACTCAAGACTAACTTGGAGAAATAATAAGATGAAAAAGAGGGCCAGATATCACAAACTTTACTTTGTATCACTCTCTGAGGAATCATCAAAGCTAGCACCAAAATGCAGGACTTTTATCTCCCTATCCAAGCAAAGGATAGTAAGCAAATATGTAGAAATACTACTAAATCATATAGAGGATAATTTTTTTTAAGATTTTATTTATTTATTTGACAGACAGAAATCACAAGTAGGCAGAGAGGCAGGCAGAGAGAGAGGAGGAGGCAAGCTCCCTGCTGAGCAGAGAGCCCGATGCGGGGCTCGATCCCAGGACCTTGGGATCATGACCTGAGCCGAAGGCAGAGGCTTTAACCCACTGAGCCACCCAGGCGCCCCATATAGATGATAAATTTAAAATTAAATATCATAATAGAAATATCAAAGTGTTAGTAAGGAATATATTACCACTTCTTTCCTTTTTTCCCCCCCTTATTCCTCTCCTGGATCACAGCAGAATAAAGTTCTACTCTTTCCATATCTAGCTTGTTAAATTAAAGTGCATGACTTTTTCCCTTTCATGCCTTTGCACACTCTGTTCATACAGCCTAGAGACCTTCACTTCCAGGTCCCTCCTTCCCTCCCCTCCACATCAATTCTCTCCTTTAATTCCCAACCTCATTCACATCTCAGCTCAGGCACTATCTCTGTGTGAGACCTCCTCTGACCTCTTGCCCCTCACCCCAAGCTCAGAAAGGTATGAATTTAATAAAACTTGCTCTTCTCAGAGCATTGTTCTCATCACATCTTTGCGTTTGTACACTGTGGGTATTCCTTTGTCACCTCCTTAAGGGCAATACCAAGTATTTTTCATTTCTTCCTCCCCAGTGCATATCATGGGACCCAGTAGAAGGTTTGATGGTTGTGGGTGGAGAATGGATGAATAAACAAATAAACGGATGTACATACAAAAGTACAGAGCCTTTCCAGGCAGTGCTTGAACACAGCTGGCAATATCTTTAATTGTTCTTGATTAACAAATAATCTGCCTTGAGGTGAAGATTACACTAGAACTTGGTGATGGAGAAATGGGCAGGATTCAAAAATGGCCTTCCAAAAACTTAAAATGTCAAAGGAAACAATGTTCACAAACAGCTATTAGAAATAATGGAAACCTCATTATACTTGCAAAATATTTCACAAAATCCTAAAATATTACCATTATGCCTTAGGGTTTCATAATAAATATAATTACCAAGTGTTGGTCTGCAGGACTTCTCTTGAGAGGGAAACTAGAGGACAATGAGGAATCCAGAGCTGTTTTCCAAGGACTGTGGGCTGGACCCAGAAAGCTCTGCGTGTACTGGATTATCTGATCCAGACCTATGTCTCTAGAGTTGAAAATTCCAAAGATTTTTTTTTAAATGGAATTATTTCCGCATTGGGATTTTATTGTTGTCTAGATGTCAATTTCACTTTATAGTGTCTACGCTTTCCTGAGTAACAGAGGCTCATCAGGCACTAGGGACAGAATGGACTTTCATCATGGTCTCTTTATGATGGCTCCAATGTTTCACCATCCTAAAATTTAGCATCAGCTAGTGGGGAATCCTTCCTATCCAGAGGTTATCCAGCTGGCCTTAGGTACTTTGTTATGATAATACATTGGAATATAAAGTCATTTTAGTTTGAAACTCAGTCTGTCAAATCCTATGATAGATTTTTAATAAATCAATTATTAATTCACTTATCATTCAGCAAAAGTTTTTTGAATATCTTTAATGTGTCAGCCCACATTCAAAGCAAGGCACTCAGCTAAGTGATCTGTGCACCAACACACAGCTCAGTATGATAAATGTCAGACCAACATCTGCGTTTTCTGAATCTCAGTCTCGTGCCCTTTCCACTGGACAGATTCCAGAGAGACCCTGTGCTTCCTCTAGGCCCCATTTTTCTCTTTCAGACCAATTATCTACTTAAGAGAAACATTTGACAGAAACCCCACCCTTCTTGTGAAGACTACCAACATGGGCACCAAAAGGACCATTGTGTCTAGTAATGGGATAAAGCATACTAGAAAGGATTTTCACACAAATGGTAATATATCTTTCTGCCTATGTCAGCTTCCTTTCACATACAAAACCCTAAATACCATATGTAAGAAGCTTCAGAATTCCTAATACTCCAAATTCATTTTGGGGTTGCTTCCCCCTTTAATTAGCCAGTCTCAAAACCAGGACTGTTGAGGGATCAAAATTCATATTGGGATAGCCATCTTCATCTGAGAAACGGATAATTACCCACCCCTATCTTTAAGAGGGAGATAGGTATAAAATGGACTCAGAAAAAAATGAGACAGGTATTTACATTTCTGTATGAAAACCAGCCTTGTTACTTTATAGTCACACTTAGCATAGCATAATTCCTTAAGGGAATCCTTAGAGACGACGCCAGAGACACAGCTGTGGACACAATGCCCAGGATAATTTCACCACCTGGGAACCAAGTGCCCCAAAGCTTCATATTAAGATGCATGGAGGGTACCAGAGGCATGATTAGTCATAAATTAGGGCCAGAATATAAATGGGCAGGCTGCAACATATCCTCCAGCTCAAAGAAAAGACATGAGAGAGGCTAAGAGAAACAGATTGAAAGAAAATCCTAAAAGTCTCTTATACCCATAGACACAAAGGTTGAAAAGGCAGCAGTAAAAGCAAGAAGCCATGTGCACAGGGGCACTCTGAATCCACAGAGTAAGAAATAATTTATATGTGTGACCAAAAAAAAAAAAAAAAGATAAAGGCCAGCTTGTTTAATACCACCATAATCCGAACTCGATGGCTGACAGTTAGTGTGTTGTTTGTATATCAAGAGGGCATGCCGTTTATTTAATTTATTTCATTTTCAGTGTGGGATTCACATCCAAGTGTTTCCAACAAGCTCAGGCTCTTGAGCAGAAGCCTTCGATCACCATCTTCATTTAATAAAGCTTGAACTTTGAGGATATGAGGAGAGCATCTCTCATAAATGCTAAATATAATTAGAAAGAGTCTCTATATAATTTTCCTTTAAAAATTACTGTGACTGCCTTTAAAATACCCAAGCATTTATTTATTAAGTCAGGACAGCAATTTGTAAATAAATAAATTACAAGCTGTCATTTTTTTTTTAAACAAGTGAGCTATCCATGTTACAAGGGCACAGGGCAGATAATAAATTGTATCATGCAAAAACAGAATATCTCCTTCAATGTTAGAAGGCAGATAATTATTATATTTGAATTTCATCATGTACAAGGGTTCAAAGTTTTATGTGTATAGAGACAGGGACTCAAAATGGTATCACATTATATTTATAAATCTTTTTCATATCTCTGAACTACTTTAGACCTATTTTTATAGAATCATAGAATGTCAACTTTATAAGGGGGCCCTTAAATAATAGGAAACGTAACTAGTAACATACAACAACTCAGACTTAGTATAAGAATGTAGGTCAGCTATTTCCTACACAGCTCCTTGATTCCAAATTTACACTGGGAAGTGGAAAATAGGAGAGAATATTAGATCCTATGGATCTACTCACAAACCCCTGGGCCCTGTGTAGTGACTTTCCATTTCTGTCCACAATCTAAGAATGAGAAACATAGACTATTTTTTTTTTTGGCTCGATCTTTTATCTGCCTAGGCTTTTTTTTTTCCTTTTTCTTTTCCATTTGATTTCATTCCCTTTCAGTTTTAACACAAGTCATGTCATCTGAGCACATTTTCCAAAAAGAATCTTTTGTAATAATTTTAAGGTAACAAATTGACCTGACATGATAAAAAAAAAAGACATTAAAAGAAGCAGTGTGAAAACAAGATGATGAAACCCATAAAATCCAACCCATATTCCTACATACGTTTTTAAGAGCTACCCCGCAGCCCCCTATCATTTACCTGTGCTCCCTGATGGTCAAACCTGGCTTTGCCTTGATAACTTTGTGTAGAGTTTTGGAAGAATGAAGAGGTTAACAAAAAAGGCCATTTTCATATTGGAAATAAAACTAGATGGTCAGTGTGGTAAAATGTCATTAGATACCCTGTAAGATGAAGTCTATGAAGAGAGCATCAAATTTGACAATTGGAAAATCATTAGTGATATTTTCTAGGAAAGAACCAGTGAGGTAATGGAGGGACCCAATTATAGGGGATGAAAAAGGGTAGACTTTTCTGTCTAAGAAAGAAAAAAAGAAAGACTGGAGATGAGGTAGTAAGTAAAGGAGAGGCTAGGGCCAAGAAATTTTTTTTGTTGTTTTGTTTTGGAGTAGAGGTAACATAGTAAAGTCTGTGGGGAAGAAGCTTGTAGAGAATGAGATATTAGAAATTAAAGGCAAGGGGCGCCTGGGTGGCTCAGTGGGTTAAGCCTCTGCCTTCGGCTCCGGTCGTGGTCCCGGGGTCCTGGGATCGAGCCCCGCGTCTGGCTCTCTGCTCGGCGGGGGGCCTGCTTCCTTCTCTCTCTCTGCCTGCCTCTCTGCCTGCCTCTCTGCCTACTTGTGGTTTCTGTCTTTCAAATAGATAAAATCTTAAAAAAAAAAAAGAAATTAAAGGCAAAAAAAGTAAATAATTTATTAAACATTGCAGAAAAGAGAAGGCTGAAGTCGGAGTGACTGGCCTTGGATTAGAAGAAGAAAATCTCTCCCTAGAAAAGGTAGTGAAGGTGGGTAATGATGTATACAAGTGTCTGTATATGGAGATATATTGATGAAATAGCTTACCTCCAAGGATCTACCTCAGTTTTCACTACAAAAGAGACAGAAAGTTCCTTTGAGATTTTAGGAGAGCCGTTATAAAAAAGGAGACCAATGTCTTGTAAATTCATGATCCACTATTGTGGGAGCCCAAGAAAGACGGTGACCATAGATTTGTGGGAGCAAAATCCTGATAAAGAGCTGAATGTCCCTGAGGCATGTTATAGACTCCAGAAAGCAGATGACTGGCTTGACAGAAGGATGACAATTTGCAATGTGAAACCCCCACAAGGCCAAAGGAGCAAGAATTTTGGGATGATCACACAAAGGGGCTGAAATGGGTCATACCAGGTCTGGTCTAGATGGAAAGGAAATATACCATATTGCTTTTTTAAGAAGAGAAACTTCAGTGCTGAGAAATAATAATATTAAACAGAAATATGACAGAAAAAATAACATGTTTGAGAATTAAAGGGAGTATTATTAATAATCATGTCATGAAAATAAGCATAAGCAGGACTAACCCAGAAAAACTGGAACATATAAGAACCATATTCAGGGGTGCAGAGAAGACAGTCGTTGGACTTGAAAAGATTAAGGAACTTGATCTTGGGACTAGATTTTGGATGGTTCACAATGCAAGCAAGTCAGGCTGATGAGGATGAGCATGGGCTGTGTTGTAAATGCTCAGTGAATTTGGGAGAGGGATGATAAGTTGGGTTGACAACTACAAGTAGGGTTGGAGTCTGTATGACAGCATGGTAGAAACATCAAAGAAGGGATAATGGATTGAGCTAAAAAAAAGTAATCAGAAGAATACAATGAAGAGCTAAAAATAATAAGGACTATACAGTAAGTTTGTGTCTCACAGTATACGGGGACTAGGAGTAGAAGCAGCGGCCATTCAGAAGGGGCACTGTTCCATTACATAAAATTAAGAGGGGGGCGTCTGGGTGGCTCAGTGGGCTAAAGCCTCTGCCTTCGGCTCAGGTCGTGGTCTCAGGGTCCTGGAATCGAGCCCCGCATCGGGCTCTCTGGTCGGTGGGGAGCCTGCTTCCTCCTCTCTCTCTGCCTGCTTCTCTGCCTACTTGCGATTTCTGTCTGTCAAATAAATAAATAATCTTTAAAAAAAATTAAGAGGTACAAAAAGCATTGGTCTCAGAAACATTTTATGAGGATTAGCCTCTTCCCTCCCTTCCTAAGAGAAAACATGTAACTTGGTGTGAAGGGGGGAATATCCTTACCACACATTGTATTACCAAAGTTTATTACAGCACCTACATTTTCATTACATTGTCTACTGGGCTGGGAGGAGGGAAACTCCCACAGCTCATGTGTGTATTTCCATCTGCCAGTAGTTGTCCTGTTGAGCTCACAGAGAAAGAAGCTCTAGGCTATGGTCTTTTAGCCCAGTTAATGAGAGCACGGCCATTTTTCTAGGCTGTTATCACTCTACTCTTTCAGGATAGGTAACATTTCAAATATCAATGCTACTGTAGCTAAGACAGCAATAAGAAGCACCAGACCTTGTTAAATTAAAAAAAAAAAAAAACTAACTATATTAGCAAAGTTTAAGTGAAAATACTTGGAGAGATTTTTTAATACAATATATACTTGATTGCATTGAAAAATGGATTTCTGTCATCTATTAAATTAGATAAGTCCTTATCAGAAGTCACCATGTGTTGCTTAACTAGAAAATCTCCCAAACAATATTAGTCATTGATCAGAAGCTATCATAGATACAACTCACCATGTCCGATGAAATTTACCACGACAATATGGTTGTTATAGAGAGCTGTGTACAGGTTTAATTATTAACTCCCATTGGAGCAATATGTAATTGTGCACTTGCAATGCTGGTCAATCAATATCATGAGCTGCTACTCGGGGCAGTAAGTGCCTGTATGTTAAGGTACACAGCTGCAATCCCAATGATTATCTCTGCCCTGGCAATTCCTAATGTGCTTCCATTTTCAGAATACTTGAGCCTTTGTAAGCTGACTCTGGCAGTTGGCACAGGAAGAACTCATCTACATTTTAAGATTTCAAGTTTATTTCTGAGGAATCACATATGAGAGACTCAACAACTACTCACTGCGTATGAGTGGAAAGTGGTGTGTGAGATAAAAAGAATCACGTGTATAGTCTTGCTTAAGAAAAAAAATAGACTTATAAAACTATATTAACCCATATCTGAGACAATCTTCATACATGATAGAAAAAATATAGCAGATGTTCGTGAGAAGGAGCTTGTGGGGGAAAAGTTCAGTTAGTAAGTAAAGAGGTAGGATGTAAAGTGGATGTGGAATGACAGAGAAAGTTGGGAGTTGGAGACCAGGGAGGGAAGAAGTGTGGGTGAGGGGGAGTGAGAGAGAGAGAGAATATCTTCCAAAATGATAACTTATAAAACATTTACTCTATTTTATGATGTGTGTACTCTTTACATAAATAGATTACGGTGAGGCTTGAAATTATAGACTCACTATTCAAAAGAAGACTAAAATATATATTGATTCATCCTTAATTTACACATGAGGAAACTCAGACTCAGATTTATCCAAAGTGATATAGATACTTCAATGGACAGAATTAACACAACTTTGTGGATATATTAAAAACCAGTGAATTGTACATGTTCAATGAATGGATGTTGAATTGTATGGTATGTGAATTATATATCAAAAAAGCTATTATCCAAAAAAGGACATAATTAGGGATATGAGACTAGAGCTCAGGTTTGGAGGGGAAAAATATCCTCTTCACCCTAATAGAATCAGGATACAAAGTAGCAAAAGATTAAAACATGCCACAGACCTCAAGGTGCCTATCTTTCTTATCCCTGAAGCACCATGAAATGCAACTGTATGTGCCATAGAGAGTGAGCACGATCACAGGATTTGGGGAATTCACCAACAAATAGGCTACATTATGTTTCACTTGTCGTTTTCTCTGAATCACTGATATTCTGATTAGCAAATTCATGAATGATCCAAAACATCTGAAATGAGTAACAATTATTTTGCACTTCCTCCTCCTAAAGATGCTTGGATACTAGTAGTGATACCATCAGAATTGTCATTGGTGTGACCATCACAGTCAGACTTTGGATGGGGAGAAGGTAGGGTCTGGATACAGTCTCCTCAGGTATCTCAGAGAAAATTACTGGGGAAAAAGAAAAAAACACTTCAAGTTCCATGGCAATGTCCATGGCCACATGGGATTTCTAAACATCATATCCTCAACATGAAGCCATTCCTAGCCTGATGGCTACACAGTTGGTTAAGAGGTAATGTCTCAGTCAGCTTGTTCTCTAAGAGCTCTGAGGCTCATGGCTGTAAAGTTAACCTATAAATCATACACCTGCCCTCCTCACCAAATTCTGGAACTGACATTTTCTGATTCTATGTAAGCATAGAAGATTTTACTCAGGCCATGTTGTAATTCTGTGAATTCATTTTCTCTTAAAGTTGATACTAGGGGAAGAACATCTACATTAATTCTGCTATTTATTTATTCATTTATCCAAGCACATATAACTAACTCCACATGATTTTTGTCTTGTCCTAAGAATGGCCATGCCATCGTATTTTCTACGTCCTGGAAGGGTCCTTTCTTAAGTCCCCCATCTCTCACATAGCTGATAACATATTTTCAAGAACCATGGGGAGCATTATAGAACAAGAGGGAGTGAGAGATAATGAGGCTGAAAAAAAGACTGACTCTGTAGACCATCGTCTGATAATCAAGGTGCCCAGAGACAGAGCTTTATTACCTCAGAAAAAAAAAGAGATGGGGAAATCTCACCAATTCATCCCCCCTTCCCAAACAATAATATATTATTTCTTAAATAGGTCAGCTCTGAGGCAGACACATTATTTAATGAGGCAGGATAAGTTAATCTTTCCAGAGTTAAAGGATGAGAGAGAGTCACAGCAAACAGTTTTCAGGAAGCTCAGTATTACTGGATCAAGCAAAAATGCTGAGTCTTTTTTGAACACTGAGAGCATTTCAGAGTATTCAAAAGCTGGCTGTTGTAATGAGGCTGAAGGGCTTTGCATCATTGAGTTGGTATTAAGAACTAAGGAAATGTACTTATTCCCTAAAATCAGGGTTTTGTTTTGTTTTTTTTCTTTTTAAAATGTTTGCACCTTGGCATTTGGAGAGAGCTTTGTTAAGAAAACAACTTCAAAGAGTTTTTTCTTGTTTTGTGTTTTGAGAAGAACACAGGCCTCCAATTCACTGTTGCTGCTCAGGGACGACCCCTACTTCTCAGCTGACCCTTCTTCTTAATTTCTAACTGTGTTATTACTTCTTAAAGGATTTTACTAGAAGAAAGGAATCATTTCTTGGTAGTGGAAGTGGAGTAATGCAAGACACCCAGTTCAACCTAGGCCTTCTTAAACTTGATGTGGTATCTAGACCTTGATTTCTACTTGGATTCCAAAATTAGATTAAATTTCACAGAGCTGAGTAAGGTAGGTGACCTTATTGTATGAGTGTGAATTGAAATTAAATACCAAACTGAAAGCAGATGATACCCTTTAACGATAATGAAGAAAAATATAGGAAAACATAAGAAGGTCCCTGTTACATCTAAAATAGATTCTCAATCATACTTCCAAAAATGTCTTCCAGAAGGCTTAAACGGCTGTTCTTCAATGGGATCTCTTGGATCGACAATTCTATTTCATATTCAATTTTATATTCAGTAGTACGGCATTTGCGATTTCTCTAACAATGCACTTATATCTAAATACTTTTAAATCCTGTATTCGAACCCCTTATCCTGAACACTAAATTAATGTATTTATGGCAGTGTGAAGGTACTTTCAGATGAAAGCATCAAACAAATAAAAAACAAAAACTGCTATTTCTTGATAAATGCACATACTAAAGTATGTTCACACATATGTTTTAAAATAATTGTCAGTGTTTAATGAATATAGTCTTCAAAGCATGAAGTGTCTTTAAAATCAGACACATATATCTAATAATGAACCAAAAGGTGGGATCATGTAGGACTTTGAAGCCTTTCTAGTCTACCATTCATCTATTAATCTAAACAAGACAACTGCCCAGAGAATTCCTTAATAAGTATGATCTATTTCTTTTCCTACTTCTTTCCTTCAACCACAAACTACGCTGTTATTGGTGGCTCAAGCTTAACAAGACATCTGGAGCAGAGGGATGGAGCAGAAATCCATAACAGCTTACCCTGCACTCTGAGAATGAGGGCCAAGCAGAAAGACCTGATCAGTCTGGTTCTGTCTCCAGAATGAAGTAACAGCAGGACCTCTGTGCTCTGAAGTTACCCATATACTTAGACGCAGCACTTTGTCAACGCTTTCTGAGAACTGCGGGATGTGGCATTAGGGGCTGTACATCTTCTCTCTCGGGGATCAACAACTAGAGATAAATGGAAACACATGAATATATTCTAAGAGGGTGACAAAGGAAGAATTAATTGCAGTAGAAATAATTAGCCAAAGCTTGATGAATGCCAGGTCATTTGACCTGGGTCTTGAAATAAAAGTAGTATTTTGGGAAGTAAGATCAGGCACAGTGACAGAGGTCATGCTGTAGTAAAGCAGGTCCTGTGGGACTGGCAGGGTCCATTATGTCAACTCACAAGCTCGTTGCATCAGACATACTTGGGGATCTGATTGAAAATTTAGATTCTATATTTGTCTCATTCTAGAAGTGTGTGATGGGGCCAGGAGTCCACTGCACAGTGAAGTTTGAGTGTTACCCCATGGGGATAGGAGATATGATAAAGCAACATTGAAAAGGCAGTTTGTACCAGCTCAAGGAGAGTGTGAGAAGCCGAAGGAGTTTGAGTTTTGTTTTGTTTTATTTTTTTCTGTAAATAGAATAGAGGTTCTTTGTTGCTCTAGTCCATGATATTTTGACCTTACTAAAAATACTTGGTAAAATCAGAATATTTCTACTCAGAAATATATATACACATTGTTCAGAATATCCTTATCATCAAGGATATTTAAATACCAATTGTAAATCTAGGGATGAAAACTGAGTAAAAGGTCACAGTTATAAGGACAGGCACATACACCCAAGCCAGAAGCTTACTACCTTAGCAACAGTATTTGTATGACAATCTCAATAATAATGGGTTTCCATCTTCTATGCACAATGATATGGTCATTCCAGAGGCATGGGATGGTATCTACGTAGAGACTGGGGGACCCTGGAGAATTCATATCTCTATCACTACCTTGGGCAAATTAAATCTCTCTGTGCCTCAGTTCCCTGCTACTGGAGAACACAGTAATAATGTCTGATGAGTATCAAATGATCTGGCAAGAATCACAAGAAAAGTTCTTCCTTCACAAGACAAGTAGGTAAAAGAACTTCATAACATTAAATTGGGATATATAAAACCCAATATTAGATGAAGAGGCATCATTCAGTTAAGCGTTCCCAGGGAATACTTTCTGATCCCTGAGTTCTAAAGAAATAATCCCATTTTCAATACCTCTTCAAAATACATTTTTAAAAAAATGTATAAATGGGACAAGAGCCTTCCTGAGATCAGTTGTTCTGCCAGAAGCCCAAGTCCCCAGGGCACCTTGCAGCTGATCCCTGCCTTCCCACAGCCACAAAGAGGAGAGCAGATGCACAGAAGAGAGAATTGAGCAGCTTATCATGGAAAATCTAATTTACAATAAAATAAGAACATGTGCCAATGTAAAGCCATGGCTAGAGAAGAAACTTTCTCAAAAACCTATTTAACACAAATCCATACATGCTGAAAATATTCCCAAGTCATCAATCTTCCACTAAGGCTTTCACCGGATGCCGGCTAGCCCCACAACTGTGTTTCTCCCCTGATGCTCAGGTCCCCCCAGGAGAAAATCCGTCAGTGACTTGCATATTGCTGATTTATGAACATAACCATAAATCATGTGCTGCTAAATACTATTTTAAAACTATATCTTCAAATCTTCTCAGTTTACAATCGGAAAAATTAAATCTCTCCTCCTGACATAATTCTGGGTTTTATCAAAGACACTAACAGCCAGGATTCTTCTCTTTGACCCTCTCTGTCATCTGACATGAACAGACTACTGTCTTTTAATACTTGATGGCTATCACAGAGCAGAAAAGTCTGCATATTATCCACCTAAATAAAGAATTACATAACAGATCACAGTCTTGGAATTGGATTTGCTCAATTCATGCTCATAAAGCAATGCAAAGTTGTTACTTTTAATTCCCATTTTATAACTGAGGATATCCAGGCCCAAAGTGGTTAAGTAATTTGCTTAAGATGTCATAGTTAATTTTTGGCAGCGCCAGATATGCTAGATATGCTAGATAATGCCTGAAAGGAGGAGAGGAGGCAAGAAAGAGAACAGCAAAAGTCGTTCCCTTCAAAAGGAATGTTTTATCTAATCTACAGCTGATGTCCAAACTGAGTCTACACGGTTTTCTCTCACACAAGATAGGATTTTCCGAGCTACCCTACCTAGGGAGATAACCCTATTCACCCAGCAGGTGTCACTGTGGTGTATGAAAGAGCATCATGTACCTGCCCCAGAAATTGCATTCCCTATGTCTCAGATTCTACTGCCCGTACATATGGAGGGTTAGTAGAATTATATGTTATAATTGGAACCTTAGATATTTTCTAATCCTCAGTTTACAGACAAAAAAATTTCAGGCATAAAAATATAACTTGTCCAAGGTCACATGTCTATAGGCAGTTAGGATTAGGATATGATTCCCTTGAGTCCCCCTTCCAAGGACCGCTCTTTCCTCAGCTCTCAGGTCTGCCTCCTCAAATTCTTGTTCTAACTGGCCACCTGGTGCCTAGGGTTCCTTTACCTGCAGGAAAGCTTTCTGCAACTCTCTCTCTCTTAACAATGGAAGGAAAATCTGTAGGAAGAAGCATTTTTAAAATAGAAAAAAAAAATAGCACTAAGACCTTAAGATCCTTCTCTGACATATTTCCTCAGTTAACCTCACATCTAGAACATTAAAAATTCTATAGCTAGAGGAGAGCCACCCGATCAAAGTCTTCCCTTTCTTTCTTTGCTTTTCTTTTTCCCCAACTACTAACTGAACTATTGATTTTACTTGGATTAACCAATTTTTACATGAATGTCCTTTTTCTATCAGGACCCAATTAAGGATTCCACACTGCATTTAGTTGGCATGCCTCCTTAATCTCCACTGGTCTGTGATAGGTTCTTAGTCTTTCTTTTTTATGACCTTGGCAGTTTTGAAAACTATTGGTCAGGTATTTTGTAGAATGCCCTTCAGTTTAAGTTTATATGATGTTTTTCTTATGCTTAGACTGGGGACACAGGTTTGGGAAACAGTACCACAAAGTTGAAGTTCGTCTTCATCACATCCTGTTGGGGTGCATGCTATTAACACAACTTACTAACTTGATCACTTGGTCAAGCTAGTGGCTGGCAGAGTTTTTCACAGTGAAGTTACTGACATTCCCCTTTCCATACGCTACTGTTTGGATGAGGATAACTAAGTCTAGTCCACACTTACACTATTTGGGATACTTGTATAAAAAGGATCTGTGACTTCCTCCATATTTATTTATTCATTGGTTGCTTATTTATATCAGTATGTACTTGTATATACATATTTTTATACTTTGGGTTACAAATTTGGGTTGTAATCCAACACCACACTATTTTCTTGCCCAACTGTTCTTAGCTCTGGTAGTTGGGAGTTCTTTTCAGTTGTTTCTACTGTCCCTTTGAAATCCTTTTATTTTTGGAGCACTTCTTTGCTTTCTGGCACTACTGGATGCTTCATGTTCATCTTTCACTTTCCTTGCCCCAGATTTAAAGTCAGTTGTTTTTCCAAGGAACTCTGGTTCCTTTCACTGCATAATGGTATTTAGAAGCCAGAATTGAGGTACTGGATGTGCTTATTGCTACTGGCATGCCACCACTTCTAGTCCCTCTCCATGGACTGAGCTTAGACATATATGTATGTACAATGGCCTATGTATACACACACACGCAATTATTTCTGAATATATCTTTATCTATATTCAACTAATCAAAAAACTTTACTGATATCTTTGATTCTAATCCAATACCATGTGGTTCTTTCCAGCCTAGTCTCCTTGATTATCCGTAACTCTCCTCTCTAACAGTAAAAAATCTGCTCTCACCACACACCATGTATTTATTTAAAACAATGTCCCTCTGTTAAGGCTGAAATTGTGTTCCTTACCCAAAATTCGTATGTTGAAGTCCTAATACTCAGTACTTCAGAATGTTACCTTATTTGGAAATAAGGTCTTTATTTTTTTTAATTTTTTTTTTAATTAGGAAATACGGTCTTTAAATAGATGATTAAGTTAAATGTTGTGTTTAGGGTAGACTCTAATCCAATATGACCAGTGTCCTCATAAAAAGAGGGAATTAGGATATAGGCACTCACAGAAGAAAGACCACATGAAGACACAGGGGGAATAGCCAAGGAGAAAGGGCTCAGAAGAAACCAACCTGCCAATAACTTGACCTCAGACTTATAGTCCCCAGAACTGTAAGGAAATACTTTTTGTTTTTCAATCCACCCTGTCTATGCTCCTTGTTTTGGAAGTCCAGTGAACACATGCAGAGACCTAGTATAGAAAGGAAGGATGACAAGACAGAGGAAGGACAAGTCACTTGTACAAGGTCACAACAAACAGGAGTACCAAAGTCTTCTGACTTCTGGGTCAGAGAAACTTTTTTTCTAAAAGAGCACATTTCTATCTAGCAATTGTTTTTCGTTTGTTGTTTTGTTTTCTGTAACCACACTTATTATTTTTGGCCTCAATTTTATGAATTTCATTTACTCACCTGAAAATGCATTCAGTATAACTCTAGGTACCTTTCCATTATGCAATTAGAAATGGGGTAGATGAAAAGGGCATCCAAAAAGTGAGTTACAAATCAGCTCAGAATGCAGCTATTTAACAACAGAAGCTACTCTGGAACTTCTACATGGCAGGGGTTTACAAGGTACCAGTCTGGTTGCTGTGGAGGCTAGGGAGCTTCCCTTCAAGTTTTATTTGCAGCAACTTACATTGTATGGAAAAATTCAAATACGTGGTAAAGGCACTTTTGTCTACATTTGATGTGAGATTGAAAAATCAGGGATACCTGGGTGACTCAGTCATTAAGCAATTGCCTTTGGCTCAGGTCATGAACCCAGGGTCCTGGGATTGAGCCTGCATTGGGCTTCCTGCTCAGTGGGAAACCTGCTTCTCCCTCTCCCACCCACCCTGCTTGTGTTCCCTCTCTCGCTCGCTCTCTGTCAAATAAATAAATAAGTAAATAAAATCTTTAAAAAAAGAAAAGAAAAAAAAGAAATATAAATCAAGCAGAATTATCTGTCCAAGAATGTTATTGTTTTCTGTTTGGATTATTTGAAGGAGGGGCTACTACCCTCCTTCCAAGCTCCTTGTTGGTATTGGCACTGATTCCCAAAGTACTATCCATCCCCACAAGCTCCCATCACTAATTGGATTCTTGATAGAGTTGCAATTGCAGGAATTGTAATCTGTGAAATTAGGAATGGAGGAAATATTTGGTATTTGGAATAAAAAAATCACAAAGAAACCAAGTTATTTAAGAGAGAGTTTTCCAACACCTCCTATTCTATTTCCCTCTGAAGTAATTGATATAAAAGGAGGTCAGTTATAAGCAAAGATCTGTTAAGGAGGTAGAAAGATTCTCAGGCCAAAATTACACTTGAATACAGAAAGATTCTAACTTGGATAGGGTGTGAGTGAGGTTGGTCAGGAGTAGAAGCATGTGTAAGGACAGTACAGTGGGTTAAACAGTGTTCCCCCAAAATGATATGCCCAAATTCTAACTCTGGTACCTGTGAATGTTAACATTATTTGGAAATAGGGTCTTTATAGATGCAATTAAATTATGATGAAGTCATACTGGATTAGGGTGGGCCCTGAATCCAATGACTGGTGTCCTCATACAAAGAGGAGAGAACTCACATAGAGGAAAAAAGGCTTTGTGACTATGGAGTTCTAGATAGGAATGATTCAGCTCTAAATGAAAGAATACCAACAATTATTGAGAGTCACCAGAATCAAAGAAGCAAAGAAAGCTTCTTTCCTAGGGACTTCAGAGGGAGCATGAATTTGTTGAAACCTCCCATTTTTCTAACTGAAAGGATAAATTTCTTCCTCTTTCAAACTACTCAGTTTTTGATATTTTTGTAAATCTAGCCCTGGGAAGCCGGTACAGAAAGAGTTTTGGAAGTAAATTTCGATTGCGAGATGAGTAACTCCTGGCCAGAGAACTGATGTTCCTGGCAAGGTGATCTCTAAGAGGAAGTGGTGCATCAGTCTCCAACCCTTACCCCAAGCCAAGGAATGCCTCTCACACCATCCAGTCAACTCTTTTCATCCTGAGACCATGGGCATAACCAAGTTGTTAATGTCTGTGTAAAGGGAACAAATGTACTAACTATGCCAACAGAATATTCCAAGGTGCATGGTAGTGACCTTTCTCATTACAAATTAATAAATCTGTGCATTTTGCTAGTACAAATATTCCCTGAAAGACCTGCTTGTGTGCTGAATAAGTCAGGTTTGAGAGTTTACAAAGCTCTGATTTCTGACATCAGTAAATTCACCTCCCTGAGAAATCTTTTGGGAGACAACTGCCAGTCTTCCTGATTAAGGCACCATTCATACCATTCAATTATTCTTCTCCCCCTCCCCCTCCCACTCCTTCTCCTTCTCCCCTTTCCTCTGTCTCCCCCCCCTCCTTCTTCTTCTTTTTAAGAACTTTTACAGAAAGGATTTCACTTCCTCCTGACTCCTTCTAGTACTTTTTCTGTAATTAATTAAGGCTATTTCACTGTATACATTGATTTATACACTATACTTATTTTCAGAGTCTAAGCTCCAATTCTACCAGTAACTGCCTGTCTTACCTTGGGCATAATGTTGAGTCCCTCAGAATCTTAACTTTCCTGCTGATAAAGTGGGTACAATAATGAGTGTTCTGCCCATCTCTCTTGGTTCTTGTGGGGATAAAGTACTATAGGTAGAAATACTGTTAAAATAAAAAAGATGTACTGTAGTATTATTGTTGTAATTATTATTATAATTAACTTGATTTTTCAGCCACTCTATTTTTGCAATGTTATCAATCTTATCACAAAATAGAACCGTTTATGCAATATATCCTCAACAACTTCATCTGTGTAAAGCATCCTCATCCTTCAAGCCCCAAATCAACATTGCTCTGCCTTGAAGCCCCTACTGCTCAGTCTTCTTCCTACAGTATAGAAATCCTATGACAGGTATTTGTACACATGTGTTATTTTCTGCACTCAACCGTTAAGTCCTTATGGACAGAATCCAAGGCTTATCTCTCTATATCCCAACAGTATTCAAAGCTTTTCACATGGTGTTCCCAAATATGTTAACTGACTTAAAGCCACAGATATTTATTATCTCATGTAATTTATGAGAGCCAGGAATGTGAGCATGCCTTAGCCCAGACCAGCATGGTCTCTCATGGGGCTGCAGTCAAGGTGTCAGTTAGAACTACCGTCATCTGAAGACTTGACTGGACTAGATGGTATGTTTCCAAGCTCACACACATGGCTGTGGTGGGAAGCCTCACTCAGGTTCTTGTCACATGGGTCTCGCCACAGGGCAACTCACAGCATGGATCTGGTGTCTCCCAGAGAGAGTGATTCCAGAAATTGAAAGAGAGACAGAGACAGAGAGGTCACACTGCTTTTTATGACCTAATATCCAAGTTGCACACTATCACACCAGCTCATACTCATATAGGAAGAAACCATACAAGAGCGTCAATGCCAGGAGACAGAGATAACCAGAGGTCATCTTGGAGGCTGGCTACCAAAATGACTGACTGAATGAGTATGTCATGTTTATCTTTAATTTACTTTCCACTCAGGGCTTTTTTTTCTTCTTCCAGTCAAAACAGACTTGATTTTACTTTTGCTAAAATGTGCTCAGGAGTGCAAATGCAAACCAATCATTAACTTTATCTAATTCAGAAATAATGATACAATAAAGAAGTCTGAATCAAAATGAATTATCCAATCATTATTCATTCTATCCTCACTTCCACTATTATGTATATATAAGTGATTGAATAAACTTTTACCTACAGTTAACAGAATCGTTTTAGCAAAGTGATACCAATAAAATCAGCAAGTATATGCTTGCTAAGTATATCAATTGCTAAGTATATCAGCAACTTTTTTATTTTCAAATTTAAATAAGACAGCAACTTTTTTTATTTTCAAATTTATATTTTCCATTTCCTCTATCAAATCCAGACTCCTCTGTCTTCTTCTTACAGTGAAAAGCCACACTGTATTTATTAGGTCCCTACCCCATGCTAGGCACTATGCATGAGATAGAATGTGAAGAAGAAGCACAAGGTCCCACTTTTACTCAGTTTATAGAAAGACAATCAACATGCACTACGAGGATTCTTTGGAATCTGATACATCAATTTATCTGACCTCATTCTATGACTTCACCCCTTTATACTCATTGCCTATGAATTCCTTCATGCTTCTCCATTTACCCTAAGTTTCTCCACATTTTTTTAAGGCTACCCAAAATGGAAAGTTTTCCATAGAATTTTCAGGGAATCCAGGTGCTTTCAATACCCTTCTGCTTCCTTGAATTTCTATAGCAAATTAGCACTTAATTATGAACTATCTTGTTTCTTTTTTCAAATGGCTTCAAGTGATTTAGTCATGCTGCCCCAAACAGATGGCGATTTCTTTGAGGTTCAGCCTCCTCCCCAATGCTTCGAAAGTACTCAATAAATGCTTGCCAATTGATGGCTAATAAAGATAAAGTGGTGCTTCAATGTCCTTGGCTAAAACTCTCGCATGTGAATCTGGACTAATAAAACTAGTTCCTGAATTAATATTCTAAGTGCCTAAGGCTGAGCCTAATTTGAATTAAAATTTACATAAATTATTTTAATCAAAATAAATGCACAGCGCCTTAATCTTTTCTGTACTTGGGATTTATTGGGGGAGATTAATAAGTTACTATTGCTTAGCGTGGAAGCTGAGCAATTGGAATGTTAAATATTCCATATTTTTTTCATAACTATACAAAAGAGCTAACACAGCATTCTTGAGATAGAATACCTGAAACAGCCTAAAGTCTTGGAAAAAAATTTGGCTTTAGAGTCACAGAAACCTGCATAAGACAAATTTTAATATTTGGCAAATTGCAATCACTTTAAGCTATTCTTTCTCCTCCATATGACGAAGATACAACTATTTGTTTTTCAGTACTACCTGTGCTTATACCACTTCTACTCTTTTTGATATTTTTCTAAAGAAATATTGGAATTACATTGTTTTATCCATGGGGAAAATTTATTGTTAATTGTCCAACATATCAAAATTTTTTTAAAAAGGTCACCAAGTATTTTCAAAAATTTCATTATTACGAAGATCCCTTGGATGGTCACACCTGACGCTGAACTCAAGGAAATGGTAGAAAATTTAGACCCATGATTTGCTCAGATTTCAGTGGATCATGAAACCACCTTGAGGCAAAGACCCTTACAAAGTAGAAAAACTAAGAAAGAAGAATGACCAAAGATAACTAAAGAGTCATGAAAATGAAAGCACCATTCTCTGGATTTTTGTTCCCTGGTTTATTAGAATGTAATAATCTTTTCTTTTGAGGGCAACAATCCATTGTTATTCTGGACTGACAGGTTTCACTTGAACAGTCACATGTTTCAGCAGTGGATGTCTGTGTCCCATTCACAATACCTATAGATTCTTGATTTATAAAGACATTTAGTTTTTAGTTGCCACTGCCAATTCCCATGAAATACTTGAGTAACAATATTTGGCTTTGAATTTTCAAGTTATTTTGGTTTTGTCTCGTTTTATTCTGTTTCCTAACAGTCTACAATATCAAGAAAATAGTCTTAGGATGCATATCTAACTTGTGTGTATACATTACCTAAATTTATTTGTAAAAATATCCACATACTTTAAAAGTATTTAGCTAATATACTAAGAGAAATTCAAGCTGTCTCCATATTGCTTGAGCAAACTGAACTACACTGAAGTCTTTTTAGAATCAATATTTACAATAGATCTGGGCAGTAGTTTCATTTATAGAGTAAAAATTGCTGAGCTGAGGGTCAGGAGACATGAGTCTCAATATGAATTAATTATAGTCTGTGTCTAAGAATAGGGAAAGAAGATCATGGCCAAGCTAGAGTGGCAGTACCATAGGAAAGAATCTTGGAAGAAAATTACACTGAAGCGCAAGATGATTTATATTCTGGGTGTGGCAAGAATGGCATCTAGTCAGATTCCAAAGATTAGCCCAAACTTTCATGTTCACAGAGGGAAATTATAGAGAAAGGTTAAAAATTGGCAAAAAAAAATATGATTAAGGAAAGTTCTCAATAAGGAAGATTAGTGTTAGGACCTCAGCCCTGAACAGTAGTTGATTTATCTTCAATCCTCTCAGTTTCACCATAGAAAGACTTACAACATTCTTAAAATTATGTGTGAAGGAGCTCATGGATCATGCTGAACTTATTTGTTCTACTCAAGAAACTCTGGTACAGTTGACAGGAAATAGGAAAAGCTGCCCTGTGGTGATAACTTGCTGATCTAAAGGGGCTCTAGATTTTATGAATTCTGATAGGATTCTCCTTCGGGATCTTAATTAGGTGTTTCTGGGTTTGGGGCACTGTTTTAGGAAATGTAGGCTGACAAAGTAGAGGAGACATTAACTCCTTCCTGAACAACTATTTGAAAAAACTCATTCCTCCTGTGTGGTTCTCCTTTACTATTAACACAGAACACTTCACTTCTGACACTTGAGGTCACCAAAAATGGAGGTTTTCCACACACTGAACAATTCTCTGTGATGGCAGCTGGTTGTCCTATATTTTAACCCAATTCTAACACTATCTACATGAGTAGAATATCAAATTCCTACAGGTTAAGGATTCAATCCCTTAAAACTGCTCCCCCATCCCCTACCTTCAGATCTCAATGCTAAATCCAGATTGTTATCTGTGCTTCTGACTGACTGGCTACAAATTAGAGGTTTCCACAATTCCTTCCTTAGTAAAGGAGGATTAGTTTGCTAGAATGGCTCACAGAACTCAAGAAAAGAGTTTACTTATCAGACTGCCAGTTTACTATAAAAGGATATAACTCAGGAATAGTAAGATGGAAGAGATATATAGAGTAAGATATGTAGAAATGGGGTGCTTGAAATGACAGAGCTTCCATGCTCTCTCTGAGCCACTCTCCCAGCACCTTCACGTATCCACCAACTCTAGATACTCTGGATACAATACTTTTTGGATTTTTATGGAGCTGCATCCAGGCAGGTATGATCAATCATTAACTCCACTTCAGCTCTTCTCCTCTTTTTGGAGAATGGTGGGGGGTAGAGTTGAAAATTCCAAGCTTGTAATAATAGCTTGGTCTTTCTGTGACCAGCCCCCATCCAGAACCCCACCAAGAGTTGCCTCATTAAAACAAATGGTTTTCCTACCTCCCAGAAAGTTTCAAGGGATTTAAACTCTGTGTCAGGAATTAAGGTCAAAGAACAGATACTAAAGCAAAAGATA
Organism: Mellivora capensis; assembly: GCA_004024625.1. Lineage (NCBI taxonomy): Eukaryota > Metazoa > Chordata > Mammalia > Carnivora > Mustelidae > Mellivora > Mellivora capensis. The sequence continues at coordinate 12,942 of PISX010003798.1, read as the reverse complement.
CTCCTACTATTCTCATCACTTAGAAAAATCACAAGGGTTTTGAAGGTCTGTGCCACAAACCAGAGAAATAGACCAATACATATATTCTTTATGATCTCACAATTTCACTAGTACTGTTGAAACACTGCCAGTTACTACTCTGTTTCCTTCATAAGAAAAGGGAGTTGATCAGTGTACCAAAATAGGGAAATCTTTTTAAAGCTTGGACTTGACATGTTATAAGTAGCTGTACAAAGTGAGGCCAGGACAGAAGAGATTCTGGTAAGGTATTTAAAACTTCCTTATTAAAGGAAGGAGCAGGAGGAGTAGGGGACTTACATATCATTAGGTCCCAGGAGTTCAGCTAGATAGTTATCAGACCATTCTGGACACCTACAAACTCAACAGGAGTTACAAGAGAAGAGTAGCAGCAGTTCTAGGAATAGAAAAGAGACTACTTCCTGGAAGGTAGGATGAGCAGAGAAGTGAATCCGAGGCAATATATGGGAAGACAGACTGCAGCGGGGTTGGGGGGGGTGGCGGCTATGGATAAGCAGTAGAGCAGCGGAGCACAAAATTGGAACTTTTAGAAGTCTACTCCACTGAGGGACATCGCTCCAGAGACTAAGTGGTGGTGGACTTCTTGTGGAGGCAGTATGGTCTCAGAACCCGTGGGGTCACAGAAAGACAAGGGGTATCTGAGTGTGGCAGAGCTCCCAGGTATCAGAGTGGGGAAGCTGGCTGCAGAGATGGAAGCAAAGAGTGGGCTCACAGCTTGAGGTACCTTAAACTGTGATCCAAGTTACAGTCAGACCACTGCTCTTTGGGCAGGGACCCCACAAGTGGCAGATCTGGGGAGGAATCCTCCTTCTTTCTCTGGGAGGAGAAGCCCGGGAATGCACTACATAAATGAGCTGTGTTTAGAGACTCCAAACAGTGACATGTGCCAGAGATAGAAATGCTCAGTCACAGGCCAGGTGAGAAAAGAGTACAGCTGGAGACTAGGGAGACGGGGGGGTGGGGGGGGACTGACTGCTTTTCACTGAGGGTGCACTAAGGAGTGGGGCCCTGAGCTCTCAACTCCTCCAGGCCAGAGATTGGGAGGCCGCCATCTCCATTCCCATCCTCCAAAGCTCTACAGAAAGGGTTCAGGGAACAAAAGTTATTGAGAGCAAAACCGAGCAGATTACTTAACCTGGCCCCTGTCAAGGGTAATGCAATTCCACCTTGGGCAAAGACATTTGAGAATCACTGCAATAGGCCCTTCCATGAGACGATGAGCAAGAACATCCAGCCACGACCAAGTTATTGATCAGTGGAAATGTGGAACTCCAGAGCTGGGGAATGTGACACATAGAATTCATGGCTTTTTTCCTATGATTCTTTTGTCTTTCAAAGTTAAATTTTTTAAATTTCATTTTTTTTTTCTTATTCTATTTTTAAAAATTTTTCCTCTTTCCTATTTTAACATTTTAAACTAGTTATCAATACCTTTTAAAAATATCTTTTTAAATTTTCATTGTTATAGTCATTTTCTATATTTATTTAATTTGTATTTTGTATTATTGTATTTTTGTATTTTTTTGTATTTTATTGTATTTAACCTTCTTTTTGTAAACATATAGGTTTTTCTTTCTTTAAAATTTTGGGATAAAACTTCTTCTAATAGATCAAATATACCCTAAATCTAGCACATACTTTTGTTCTAGTCTCCAGCCTGATCACACTCTTTCCTCTTTTCTTTTTCTTTTTTCAACCAACTTCTTTCCTCCTTTTTTAGAATCCTTTTTAATTTTCATCCTTACAGTCATATTCCATCTCTTCATCGTGTTTACCCTTAGTTTTGTATATATGTAAGTTTTTCTTTCTTTAAAATTTTGGGAGGTAGTTTCTTCTGACAGACCAAAATACACGCAAAATTAGCTCTGTTCTATTCACCAGCTTAATATACAGAGAGATAGATAGACAGATAGATAGATAGATAGATAGATATCTTTTTTTTCTTTTCTTTTTTTCCTCCTTTCTTCTCCCTCTAGTTTTGAGTCTTTCTGATCTGGTTACTCTATATTTTTCTGGGGTCATTACTACCCTTTTATTTTATTTTTTTTAAGATTTTATTTATTTATTTGACAGAGAGAGAGAGAGAAAAGAAAAGGAGACAGAGAGAGAGACTTGTGAGCTACCTAGGCGCCCCATTATTACTACCCTTTTAGTATTTTGTTCTCTCATCTATCTACTCTTATCTGGATAAAATGACAAGATGGAAAAACTCACCACGAAAAAAAGAACAAGAGACAGTACCGACAGGTAGTGACCTAATTAATATGGAGATTAATAATATGTCAGAACTAGAATTCAGAAAATCCCATTCTGGAGAAATAAAATCCCTTTCTGGAGAAATAAAAGAACTAAAATCTAACCAAGTTGAAATTAAAAAAAAAAAAAAGGTATTAATGAGGTGCAGTAAAAAAATGAAGGCTCTTACTGCTAGGATAAATGAGTCAGAAGAGAGATTTAGTGATATAAAAGACCAAATTATGGAGAGTAAAGAAGCTGAGATAAAGAGAGATAAACAACTACTGGACCACAAGGGAAGAATTTGAGAGGTAAGTAATACCATAAGATGAAATAATATTAGAATAACTGGGATCCCAGAAGGAGAAGAAGAAGGAAAGAGAGGGGCAGAAGGTATATTGGAACAAATTATAGCAGAGAGTTTCCCTAATTTGGCTAAGGGAACATGCATCGAAATCCAGGAGGCACAGAGAACCCCCTCAAAATCAATTAAAATAGGTCCATACCTCATCATCTAATAGTAAAACTTACAAATCTCAGTGACAAAGAGAAATTCCTGAAAGAAGTATGGGACAAGAGGTCTGTAACATAAAATGGTAGAAATATTAGACTGGCAGCAGACCTATCCACAGAGACCTGGCAGGCCAGAAAGGACTGGCATGATATATTCAGAGAATTAAATGAGAAAAATATGCAGCCACGGATACTATATCCAGCTAGGCTGTCGTTGAAAAAAGAAGGAGATATAAAGCTTCCAGGACAAACAAAAACTAGAAGAATTTGCCAACACCAAATCACCCCTACAAGAAATATTGAAAGGGGTCCTCTAAGCAAAGAGAGATCCTAAAAGTAAAAGACCAGAAAGGAAGAGAGGCAATATACAGTAATGGTCACCTTACATGCAATACAACAACACAAAATTCATATCTTTCAATAGTCACCTTGAATGTAAATGGGCTAAATGTCCCAACCAAAAGACACAGGTTATCAGAATGGATTAAAGAAAAAAGACCCATCAATATGTTGTCTACAAGAAACTCATTTTAGACCCAAAGACACTTCCAGATTTAAAGTGAGGGGGTGGAAAACAATTTTCTATGCTAATGGACATGAAAAGAAAGCTGGGGTGACAATCCTTCTATCAGATAAATTAGATTTTAAGCCAAATACTATAATAAGAGATGAGTAAGTACATTATATCATACTTAAAGAGTCTGTCCAACAAGAATATCTAACAATTTTAAATATCTATGCCCCTAACATGGGAGCATCCAATTACATAAAGCAATTAATAACAAAATAGAAGAAACACATAAACAATAATACAATAATACTAGGGGACTTTAACAGCTCCCTCACTGAAATGGACAGATCATCTAAGAAATTGAGAAGACACAAAAAAATGGAAAAATGTTCCATTCTCATGGGTTGGAAGAACAAATATTGTGAAAATGCCCATGTTATCTAAAGTAATCTACACATTTAATGCAATCTCTATCAAAATACCATCATTTTTTTTATTTTTTTATGTTTTTATTTTTAAGATTTTATTTATTTATTTGACAAACAAGTAGGCAGAGAGGCAGACAGAGAGAGAGGAGGAAGCAGGCTCCCCGCCGAGCAGGGAGCCTGATGCGGGGCTCGATCCCAGGACCCTGGGATCACGACCTGAGCCGAAGGCAGAGGCTTTAACCCACTAAGCCACCCAGGCGCCCCAAAATACCATTATTTTTTTTAAAGAAATGAAACAAATAATCCTAAAATTTATATGGAACCACAAAAGACCTCAATAAGCCAGAGGTAGGTTGGAAAAGAAAACCAAAGTTGGTGGCATCACAATTCCAAACTTCAAGCTCTATTACAAAGTTATCATCATCAAAACAGTGTGGTACTGGCACAAAAACAAACACATAGATCAATGGAACAGAATAGAGAGTCCAGAAATCGACCCTTAACTCTATCATGAACTAAATTTTGACAAAGCAGGGAAAAATGTCCAATGGAAAAAAGATAGTCTCTTCAACAAATGGTGTTGGAAAAATTGGACAGCCACATGCAGAAGAATGAAACTGGACCATTTCCTTATACCACACACAAAAATAGACTCAAAATGGATGAAAGACCTCAGTGTCAGTCAGTAATCCATCTAAACCCTTGAGGAGAACACAGGCAGGAACCTCTTCGACCTGAGCCACAGCAACTTCTTCCTAGAAACATCATCAAAGGCAAGGGAAGCAAGGGCAAGAAGCAGAAGCTTTTGCACAGCAAAGGAAACAGTCAACAAAACCAAGACAACTGACAGAATGGGAGAAGATATTTGCAAATGACATATCAGATAAAGGGCTAGTATCCAAAATCTATAAAGAACTTATCAAACTCAACACCCAAAGAACAAATAATCCAATCAAGAAATGGGCAGAAGACTATAAAGAAAAAATCCAAATGGTCAACAGATACATGAAAAAGTGCTCAATATCACTCTTTATTAGGGAAATACAAATCAACATCACAGTGAGATCCTACCTCACACCAGTGATAATGGCTAAAACGAACAAGTCAGGAAATGACAGATGTTGGTGAAGATGCAGAGAAAGGGGAACCCTCCTACACTGTTGGGGGGAATGATAGCTGGTGCAGCCACTCCAGAAAACAGTATCAAGGTTCTTCATAAAGTTGAATATAGAGCTACCTGACCCAACAATTGCACTACTGGGTATTTACCCTAAAGATATAAAGGTAGTGATCTGAAGGGGAACCTGCACCTGAATGTTTATATCAGCAATGTCCACAATAGTCAAACTATGGAAAGAACCTAGATGTCCATCCATCAACAGATGAATGGATAAAGAGGTGGTATATATATATATATATATATATATATATATATACACACACACACACACACACACAATGGAATACTATGCAGCCATTAAAAAACCCGAAATATTGCCTTTTGCAATGTGTGGGTGGAACTAGAGGGTATTATGCTAAGTGAAATAAGTCAATCAGAAAGCAACTGTCATTTGATCTCTCTGATATGAGGAATTTAACAGGCAGTTTGAGGGGTCGTGGGGGCTAGGGAGGGAAAAAATGAGACAAAATGGGATTGGGAGGGAGACAAACCACAGGAGAATCTTAGTCTCAGGAAACAAACTGAGGGTTTCGGGGGTGGGGGGGAGAAGGGACTGGGTGGCTGGGTTACAGACATTGGGGAGGATATGTGCTATGGTGAGTGCTGTGAATTGTATAAGACCGATGATTCACAAAGCTGTATCCCCAAAGCAAACAAAATATTACATGTTAATAAAACAAATTTAAAAAAACCTTCCTTATTAAACTTTAGCCCAAGCAACAATAATGAGATGTAGTCAGTTGGTGGAAAAACCTAACTTGAATGAGTGCATGACTACTAGGAAGGAAATGAAGAGATTAGCATCTAATGCTATCATGTTCAGAATGAAGTTAAAGAGAAGCCTCAGGAGTAAAATTCCTAAGATTTGAGAAGTAGCCAACCTGAACAACATTGGTAGTGCTGAGCATAAAGACATCCTGGGTGGGGGCACAGTGGCCTGGCCTGTGTCCCTGTGGATTAAAGCAAGATTTCCTCCAGTGTTCATGCTGATATAGATGCTCTTAGTTGACCTTTGAGGAGAAGACTTGGATAGTGTCTGCTTCCCCAACAGCATCTTTCTAATGTGAGTCATAGCTATCCATGGGCATCTTTTTTTTTTTTTTTCCCCCTCAAAGTGGGATGGCTTTATGAGTATGAGTTTAGGAATATTTTCCAATTTACCTTGGAATTCCTTCCACCTTATCCAGTCACAATTTGAAAATAGTGCTGGAAAAAGAAATATTTAAGAAATGAAGAGCAGAGAAAGGAAGAGAGGGAAGTGGGGTCGTAGAGGAAGCAAACACTAGTTACTCCAGTAGGGCCCTGGACTACTCTTTAAGAGTTGGCTAAAGATTCTTTTGGAAAGAAAATTTCACTTGAGTCTGCTCCTCTTTCCAGCTTACATCATCCAATATATGTGGCATTAACTGTTCCCCTCGGGCTTATCCATTTATTCAGCAAATATTTATTGGGCTCACTCTGTGTTCCAGGCATAGCTCTATACACTAGTCATAATTAACTAAACATGAAAGATCAGGTCCCTGTTCTCTTGAAGCTTACATTCTGATGGAAGACAGACATCAATCAATTAATCAATCAAGGAAAAAAAAATAGCAAAGCTCTGCAGAAAACTAACATAAGGGGGTATGAGAAAAGGTGACTTGAGATCAGGGAAGGCCTCTCTCGAGGATGTAGGACAAGGGCATTCCTGATAGAGAGAACAGACAGTGCTAAAGCCCTATGACAAGAGCATTTTTGAGGTGTTCAGAAAGGACATCTAAAACAGGGCACTATGGCTGGAGAGTAGTAAAGAATGTAGAGAGTAGAATGATGCACTAGCGGAGTAAGGTTGGGTAGTTTACGAGGCATTTGGATTCTATTCCAAGCTTACAACAGGAAAAGACACAATAAAGTATGTTTTTAACAATTAATGTGAACAGGATTGTAAGGGAAAGATAGACTCAAAGACACTAATTAACGATCATTCCAGTAGACCAGGGGAGAGATGGTAGTGGCGTGGAGATGGTGGTAGTAGATTATTGAGTCAGGAGCAGTGTAGGCTGTGTATTCAATGTCATGATTCTAGGACTCGCCAGTGGCTGAGATGGAGAGATGGAGAAGAGAGGAGCGTTCTAATTGTTTGTTTGCTCGCTTGTTTGATTGGAGCCACTCGTCAACAGTAGTGTCTGTTTACAGATATGAGTAAGAGGAAGATTAAATTTGAGAGGGAAAATCAAGTGTTTTCCATTTGGTTAAGTTAAATCTTATATACCTTTAAAACCAGTGGATAGATGCTAATCAGCTAGCTAATATCAATACAAAAAAAAAAAGGTGTGTTTCAGAACTAGGGAGAAAATCTATTTAGATGTGCTAGAAGGGATTTTAAAAAGAAAAAAAGCCCATTTTAGACTTAGGGGGGCAGTGAAAGTGACTGTCATCCCCCCCTACTGCAACCCATACCACACTGTACCAACAACATCTTTTTTAAAAAAAGATTTTATTTATTTGACAGACAGAGATCACAGGTAGGCAGAGAGGCAGGCAGTGAGAGAAGGGGAAGCAGGATCCCTGCTGAGCAGAGAGCCCGAAGCAGGGCTCCATCCCAGGAGCCTGAGATCATGACCTGAGCTGAAGGCAGAGGCTTAACCCACTGAGCCACCCAGGCGCCCCCTATAGCATCTTTTAAAAAATATATCAATAAACCAAATTCAACAGGTCAAGGTAAAATGATGAATTATAAACATTTACTGGAGACAAAAGAAGTCCTGGTATTTTTCCTCAGAGAATGATATTTAAAAAAAGAAAAAAAGAAATTAAACATGGAATAAATAGTAAGCTAGTACCTTCAAGCTATTTGCATATTTAATTATTTAATTCTTAGAAAGATATGGGCATGTTCAACTCTACTGTGTCAGAACATAGAGAAAATATTAAGTCTTAACTGAACTAAGTTGAATAAGTGTTGAAATGTGTCTTCAGAACTTAAGCAAATTTATATCCACATGGCACAAAAACAAAAAGAAATGCAACCACACATCTGCTATGAGTACTTTGAGAAACAGGCTAATACTGAGTGATAGCTGGTAATAGCAGTAGCTGTAAATTTAGGAAAATATATTTAAATAAATATTCACTTTGAACAAAAATGTAATAAATTCAGTTAGATTGTGATTTGTATCATTAGTAGTTTAAACAGATTGGCCACCTGTACACTTATAGTCCTTTTTCAAAGTTCTTATTCTTAGTTTTTGTTTTTGTTTCTCTCTGAATAGTTTAAGTGCTTTGGAATTTATGTAAACAGTGAACCCTGCTCAGCCTGTCTCACGTCTTCACCCGTAGCTTCAAATACAACCAGCCAGATGGATGAGTTTGCCCGATCACTACTAGGGACAGTTGGAACACCCGTCTTGACTGATGTTATGCAAAATGTCAGAGACTTTTGAATCTCATCTTGGCAAGACATAATGGAAACTTTCCAAATCCAAAGATTGTAGAGAGCTGTACAATCACTACATAAAGGGACTGATGTGTTGCATATTGAATTCAGGCAATGATTACATATAATTGTATCATTACCATCATTACCTAAAGTGAGATTAATGGAAGCAACTATTCAGAAAAACAAGAAAGAAATTAGCTTTGAAGTAGCATAATGAAAGATTTTAAATGTGGGAAGAATTCAGTCACATTTTAAAATTACTGGTTGTGATTCCATCAAACTCACTAACCCCCAATCTTATTCACTGCTTCAATGCATGTGCTTTATTTCATTTGGCCACACAATGATTAAAAAAGGTCAGATATCTGTGGAATATAACCTCATAGCAAAGCTAATAAACCACACTGTCTAAAATGTTTAGTTTAACAGACGGACAGAGGGAGTTAGGAGAACGGTATTGACAAAGCAAATAAATGAAGTGTTAAGTGTTTCTTTTTCCTTTTTTTTTTTAAGCACCATCAAAATCAACACATCAGTGGTATAATCCCTGTTAGAAGCAAAGCAACATGGTACAGATGAGGACCATATATGTTTCATATCAAGTCAGAGTTTAGAGATTTCTAACATCCAAAATAAGTTAACACCCCAATTTTATTCAAATGAATTCATATAGTCTACATACAAGAATTCTACTGGTTGTTTTTTCCACTAGGGGCTATGTGAATGTTCCAACTGTAAATGTATATAAGACAAAGACATCTGCTAGTTCCTGACTTAGAGTAGGAAGATGTTTTGAACCATGTGTTCTGCAAAGGAAAGGTGCTGAGATTCTAAACTAGTGCGGTCTTGACATCTGGAAATGTACTTTCCTCCCCTTCCTGTAACCAATGGGTTTTTCTGAGAATCTCCAAAGACATAATGCTCATGTTCAGCAGTCTGAGACCTGGGGATGAATGTGAACACTTAGTTCTGTATCTGCACTTAAATCTGGACATAGACCATGGTTTGGAAATCATTGTAGTACAGACATTTTGTCAGTTGGGTTCAATCAATATGTCAATTAATATTAAGTCATATTCATATACTATCTAAATTGTAAATTCATGATTTATACAGTTCATTTCTTTGCACTTCTATATTCACTCTAGAAACTCAAAAGAATAAAAAACTGTACATCTGGTAGTCTAGAAAACCAGTATTTATAGTGTTATAATATTTATAGTGAGTAAGAACTGCTTACCTCTTATATGATGTAGCACTTAACATATTTTAAGTCTTTGTTATGTACCTGTTCTTTACATAAGCTTAAGGGACAGAACACCCAAACATTATTACCTCCTTTTATAGAAAAGGTATATAACAGAAAGAAGATGAAGGTGAAACAGATAAAGACTTAAAACCATTTCTTTCTACTCCTAGCTCAGAGCTCTTTCCAAGGACAGCGCTGTCAGTTACAACCACATGGAATTAAAAACAGCTCCAGTGACAAAATTCACATTCAGCCACATCCTTTACACCTACATGGTCTGAATTACTATCACCTCCTTCTTGGCAACTGCAATAATTCTCTTACTAGCCTCCTGTCTCTACCTTCTCCTATTCTCATTATTGTTGTAGCCTACAGCAAGGCTGATTCTTCTAGATTGGTATGCTGACCATGACGCCTCCCTACTTAAAAAACTTCAATGACTTAGCACTTGTTCTTAGAAAGCCTAAAAGATATAACATGGTCCAACACGGTCCACTTCTGGTGAAGACCCTTTTCCAAGTTGTTACACTGCTGACCTCTTGCCTGTGCTCACATTGTGGAAGGGGGTAAGGACCTCTTTTATAAGAGCATGAACCCCTTTCACAAAGGGTCTGCCCTCATGATGTTAACATCTCCCAAAAAAGATGGGAGATCTCCTAATATGACCATGTTGAGCATTAGAGTTTCAACATATGAACTTGGAGGGACACAGTCATTCAGACTGAAGCAATTCCCTCAAAGTCCTGCACGATCAAGCTCCTGCTTACTGACCTTCCAGCCTCAACTCTCTCTTGCCCATGGTTCTCCAAGGCTCACTATCTTCCATCATGTTCCTTGAACACACCAAGATCCCTCCTATCCCACTGTCTTGTTCCTAAGTTTGGAATGCATTTGCCTCCAAATCCTTTAATACTTTTTCTCCTGCTAGGTCATATGTTTTGTCATAGCAGGAATTCTTGTTGTTGCTCTGCTCAGTCTCATGTCACCAGTAACTGGACTATAGAATGAATGTCACTTTGATATTTCTATTCATTTCTATCTAAATAGGTAAAGTGTTCTATTGAATTAAAAGCCATTCAATGTTTCATATTGACTGGTTCATATTTGGAAGTGCCTTGGTGAGTAAATTGGGTAGTTAGGTAGTCCATAAACTGCCACAAATGGAACCCCATTAGCAAATTGCCCTCTCTATTTGTGCAGCTAGTAATGGCAAGTTTGGTATGGCTTTCACAAAATTAAGTGCTTTTAGTGCAAATTAAGTTACCAGATTCTCAAAGCTTCTAGTATAAACCATAGTGAAAACATTTATTAACTTCCTAGATTTAAGTGAGATATATTTAGGGTAGAAATATTCAAAGTGTAAAATTACAGTTTTTTTTGAAGATAAAGGACTCTATTTACAAGCAGTGAAAGTCACATATTCACATTTTCAGCTATAAAAAAGAGACACTTAACCCTACATTCTATTATGAAGGAAACAGTCTTCTCACATTGTCTGTTCCTCCCATTGTCCACTACTTGCATTCCTGAACAAGGAGACTAAAAAGAAAACTTGATTCTAATTCAACCCAATAGTGCATTCAGCGTAGACCCACTTGACACTCCCTAAGTAAGTCAGAATTAACACCAGTCCTCAATATTTATAAATGCTGATGAAGGACTGATCACAAAGTCTCCTTGCTTTAAATATGCAGAGACAGAGAGAGAAGGGGGCTCAGCAAACCAAGAAACAGACTCCTACTGACTATAAAGAATAAACTGATGGTTATCAGAGGGGAGTTTGGTGGGGGATGGGGAAAACAGCTGATGTGGATGACCCAGTGCAACTGTTGTGATGAGCGCCGGGTGATGTATGGAAGTGGTAAATCACTAAATTGTACACCTGAAACTAATATTACACTGAACATTAACTAACTGGAATTCAAATAAAAACTTAAAAAAGGAGAAGAGGCAATAAAGTATAATTTCTCCCCCAACTAAGTGAATAAATAATTTTTCTACTTCTGAGAAGTTTCGCCTAATGCAGAATTCTCCTATTGAGAGAAATTCCCTGATGACATGGAAATTAACTGGCAAGTTTGGACTCTGAAAATAGTTGATATGTGTGTGTGTGTGTGTGAGAGAGAGAGAGAGAGAGAGAGATTCTCAGGATTCAGATAGTAAAGATTGATGGCAAGAGGAGAAGGGACTAATGAAAAGAAAATAGCTTTAGGGTCAAACTGACCTGGAGTTGACATTCAGTTCTCTTATTTGCTTACTGTGAGTTTAGAAAGTATCATTTAACTTGTCTAGACCTCAGAGTCTTCTTAGTATAATGGGGCTAACAGAATATCTAAATCACACTGTGGGAAGGGATATGTTCCAAGACCCCTAGTGGATGCCTGAAACCATGGATAGTACTGGGCCCTATATATGCTATGTTTTTCCCCCATATATGCATACTCTGTTTAATTTATAAATCCAGCACAGTAAGAGATTAACAACAATAAATGATAATAAAATAGCACAATTATAACAATATACTGTAGAAAGTTATGAGAATGTTGTCTCTCTCAAAATATCTTACTGCCTTGTACTCAGCCTTCTTTTCCTGATGATGTGAGATGATAAAATGCCTACATGATGAGAGGAAGCAAGGTGAATGACACAAGCACTATGATGTAGTATTAGACAACTGTTAACCTTTTCATTGTCAGGATGATCAGTTTCCAGTCCATAGTTGACTGCGAGTAACTGAAACCAGAGAAAGCAAAACCCTGGATGAGGAGGGACTACTGTATAGATCGAGGGAATAATCTAAAGTCTGACAAAACTAAGGACTTAGTGATTGTCAGTCCTTACTCCCATCCCCACCCCCGCATAGAAATTTATTACTGGACTCGTGGGAGATTACTGTAGCCACTGTAACTGGGAGAAGGAAGAATTAACCAGTACTTCTTTCCTGTGTCTTATCTATAGACTTCATCTAACAGTGCTCTCCTTCATGTTATATGTACTAGGCAAAAGGCTAAAGCTATAGAATATATCTGCTAGTTTTAGATTCATGATAGAATATATATGGCATAACTGATGAAGGCCACTGTACTAAGAATAGTTTGTTTGTTTTTTTCCTTTGAGGAATATCAAAGACAAGGAATATGAGCTTGGCCACTTGCACCATGAAAGCACGGATGGCAGTTACCAAAATGATATTTGTGACTCTGCCCACTCATTCATTCAACATTTACAAAGTTCTTACCATGTGCAAGGTACTGTGCTGTTCCATAGGAATAACGTGAGAAAGCAGCCGTGTTCCTTTCCTTGATGGAACGTAGTCTCGAGATGGAGAAAGGTGGTGATCTTCATTAAAGTATTTAATAAAACTGTTCA